>OMNM01038831.1:9753-20189 GCA_900302745.1 Parablennius parvicornis | reverse complement strand
ACAAGAAACCTGTCCTGGTGTTCATAGTAACTTTGGATCAACTCCAGCGTCCCTGCGAACCTGCAAAGGGATTAAGCGGTACAGAAGATGTGTCGATGGAAACATGTGTTTTTGATTTGGAGCGATGATATGCAGGTCCCCTGATATCCAACAGGGGGAGCTGCAGCCCCCCTGCTTTCCACAGCCTTGTCCCTGCAGTCTCATTTAGAGCAACGCTCACAAGATTCCAGAACTCTAAATTCGCACCCACACCTTTCATTTCCCCAAGTAGATCAATGTTCTTGACCCCACAGAAGATAAATATAAATAGAAGCATCTACATTGAAAACGAAAGCTAAATAATAACTTTCAAATGTTTCATTATGGTCTTGCATTGTGAAAACAGGTTACATGGACAAGCAATCAGTCCATCACAGGGTAAATACAGAGACAGATGGATTAATTGTAATTAATTGGCTCAAAGCATCTTATAAAATATGATGGAATACAGCTGTGGTAGCAGTGTTTCTGCCATCTACATGGAGCCCAAACATTTTCAGAAAGTTGTTCACCCCCATTTATATGAAAAAGAAGTTGGAATGTTTTCTAAAAGTTCCACCTTGGGAAACGTTTCCAAAATGTTGCATTTTCATTGTCTCAGAGCACAATTTACTTGTACATGGACACTCCAAATCACAGTGGAAGTGACAGTGTCACTTGAAAATGTCTTGTTTGTTATCAGGTCTATTGGGAAAGGCTCCCTCCATATGTTCTCCTTGTTGCATATTTTGGTGAGTGTCATTGAAAAATGTCACTGGAGGATAACATCTATATCATATGCCCACTGTAGCTGTTTTTCTATTGTATATTAGAAGTGCAATACGCTGGCAGAACCAGATCAAACACACTACACTTCTTTCTCACGTTTGTCACTCATGACAACATTGTACTTACTAAAAAATACATGAATAAATAAACAAAACATAGAAAAAAAGAAAAAAACTCATCAAACCAAACTAACGCAAACATTAATAATCTCCCATGGTGCATTGCAGCACAACCGACTCTGCGATCGCTACAATATTATTTTTTACACTAGTAGGTCATTTTACACATCCGCTTTGGAGCCAGAAGAGTCGGTTCTTTAAAGTTGCCACCATCTCTGGCCAGTTTTGATATGCACGAAGCAGCAAGAAACACAAAGGGAAGGGTGAGGCTAAATTCCGACCGAAGTCGCTGGCCCTTGAACGCAACACAGGGCGGTGTCCACGCCGCTCTCTTGGTACTGCGCACGCGCAGCCTCTTCCTCGTTGTCCGCGCGCCTCTCCTCCAAAAAGCCTGCCTCACCGCGTCCTGGCAGGTGAGACGCAGCGTGCAGCGGCGCTGTCAACATCCACGGTTAGTGGGTCAGCTCCTTAACGCATTTTGCCTCCGCAGGGCTAAGTTATTCGCCCTCACGCTAAAAGCGCGAGGTGTGTTGCTTTTGTCTCGCGCAGGTACGTCTGCTGGCGGCCAGAGACGCTGGAAGAGAACTTATTTTGGAGCGGTGGAGGTAGAGGGAGCAGGCGAGAAGCGAGTGGGAGATGGCAGCGATAGCTTGTTATCTTAATTCATACAGACACACAGTGAGTAACCACGAGGGGAATACGCCATTCTTCCGCACTCCGGTTACCCTCGGTTTCATATTTTACAGCTTAAGTGAGTGATTTGATCCTTATTTGGCTTCACCTCTCCGAAATTTCAATGAATTAATTTGACGTCTGTGTAGCAGCGCCCCTCTGCATTCTAAAGAAGTAACCGTGCAAGTCAACGACTGTGGTGAAAGGTGGTACTGCACAGGGGGAAGGTTCTTTTCATACCTGAAATCCAACTAAAATCTTCTGAAATGGGACCAAAAATTATCACTACTTCAGTAAAGGATGATGTATTCCGCCCCAAAATTTTATAAACACAAATAAATGGCATTGGTGCAGCTCCCCTTGACTGAAGGCCTGCACCATATATTTTACTGAGTTTCTCTAAATACATAGTTATTGATTTTGCATCTGACTTCTTCTGTAGATTATCGTGTTTAAATATGATAATATGATCACGATTTCCCACCTAAGTGTATATATGTGTATATATATCTCACAGTTTTGACTTCCTTTCCCCCACAAACATCCTACAGTACAAGGTTTTGTACATAAAGTATATCATCTGCCTTTATCAAAAGATGCATTTCCATAAAAAGTCCCTTTAAATTTGATTACCCAGCCTACACAATCCTTTATAAAGGAACTTAAATCGACTCTCATTCCAAATATTAACAACTCCTTTTAAGAAAATCCATATTTAGTTTTGATTTTTGCAGACGATGATCAACCAAAATCTAACAAATTAGATATTAAAACATATTTTAAAGAAAATATAAGCCAGAAAGGGGTGATTTTACAGTGGTTCACACTTTTATAGGGGGAATATTGGACTGAGACATGAGAGATGTTCACACAAATTGTCAGCGTTTCTGCCATTTCCGTGTAAACAGACGTCTTTTTCAAAACAATGTGTAAATGCAAAACTCTTCTGGAACGAAAACACAAAACGATGCGCTTTCGCTTGAAACGTCGTCGTGTAAGCGGACCCTCATTAGCAGGTAGCAACAAAATAAATTTCAAGCAGTTGAAAGCTCTAATGATGCTCCTCTCATATACTGTAAATCTACCAGCACCTCAATTCCTCCATCAAACCACAACTTCATTTAACATGGATGTTAAGATGGACACTTTTAAAGAGCTGCTACTTTCTTCCACAGATACGGCACGTGGGACAGAACTGGTTTACGTGTCAGGTTTAATGTGAGGATGTGAGTCAGATGAAGAAGTTTGCTCGTTGAGCACTTAGTAGTACATCACCAGGAACTCATTCTGGGGGTGGAGACCAGTGATGATGGTTTGTGTTTGTCTTTCAGAGACGTCAGTGAACGATGTCCTTCGAGGCCTCCAAGCAGTTTGATGTGAAAGAGCGCAAACACAAAGAGCAGCTCAAGAAAAGCTTGTCCTCTGCTCTGGCTGCAGATCTTTACAGGTAAGATGTCCGGTGTGCAACTCGCCAATGACTGCATCAGTCATATTTTAATCCTGTTTAGCACGTAACCTCGCTGATGTACGAGCCAGAGGGCGGATTTACGTGATGCACCTGAACGCATCACTCAAAGCTGCGATAAAACCGGACCAACATGGCGACTCGGACACAAACTTTCTCTTTTATTACTGAAACAGTTCAGCAAAATGTATTTATGAAAACCTCACCAGCAGTCAAAGTAATATTAATTTTTTTTTTTTTTTTTATTTGAAACAATTATTCAATTTGATTTCATTTGAAATGCTTGGTCTGAATTTTCTCTCCATCTGGAGGAGACATACTTTAAATTGATTCAAATTATAAGGGATCTTTGTATGAACATTCGAGCATTTAGAAGCTGAGTTAATTGATCTCTTTAGTAACTCAGAAATCTATATATTAATACCGTCTTCGTCACGGGTTGTTCTCCGGGGAAAGGGAGCCATTGGGTAGTATGACACGCCGTTGGCTTTCTATTTGGGTGGAGAGCGCCCTCGTGGGGGTCAGAAATTTGTACTGAATATATTTTGGGTTAGAAGAGCCAATTTCCATTGTTACATTGTAATAAAACCCCCAAAAATTATGATTTTATTTTCTTCCGCCCACTAAACCGGTAATATCTCCCAGCAGCTCAGCTTGTTAAGATTATTTCAATTACATTCCAGTTAAAAGTTGATTTTTTTTTTGCTTGGGAATTGTACTAAAATAAGAAGTAATGTGTGGTTTGATTTATCTAAAGTTACTTAAAGAAATTCAACTGCATTTTTCCAATAGAAATCATATTTTTACACCCAAGCCTTGGTAACTGATTAAGCTGGTATTCGAGTGTGTATAATCACTGAATACCAACTCAAAATAGAAGAGTGCTTGTGAATCTCCCGTCAGCCGCTGACAGAGGTGGATGCAACGTCAGCGTTTGAGCGCCCAGTTTGACATTTGCTGGACAGTTTCTAGGTCACGCAGATTGAGCGGTGATGGCGAAGAGAAAACTGAGCATCTCAGGAGGTCGCTTCACCTCTAATTGATGCTGGTGTTAGTTTTTGTTTATTTGTTTATCACTGAGGCGTCGTCACTGTGTCTCGACAGACTGCTGCAGGACGAGCTGGAGGCGGATGTTTGTCTGTACGCGCAGCCGGGCTCGCTTCGAGCGCACAGAGCTGTGCTGCTGGCCAGAGCCCCTCACATCCTTCAGAGCTCGTCGCAGAATGATGATGTCACCGCCGTCCACCTGCCGGACTACAAGCTGCCTGGACTCAAAGATTACCTCAGGTTTGTTCAGTTTCTCTAAAGATATAAAAGTCGATCCCACACAGTCTGTTATTCTGGAACAAATCTCAATCAACCGAATTTAATATCTTTGAAGAATTTCTCATTACTCATGACAAGAGAAACATGTAGTAATAATTCCACGTCACGGAGCCCTTAAACAAATAAACATTTACGCTGATTATTTTCTATTTAATTGTAAGAGATATCATTGATTTTTGGCCAGGGGAAAAACAAAAATAGTGATTGAAGAGGATCTTGGAATCCAAACTCATTGCCCTTTCACATTGTTGCTGTTGTTAAAGAAGGCGGATCTGTTCGTATTAAACTGACATCCTCTTAAGATTGACAGAAGTAATCAACTTTTTACACAAACACCAAAATGTTTCCAAACTTTCATATGTTCATCCTGACCTTTTTACCCTCTTGATTCACAATAGGGTCACAGGAAGGACAGTTTTATTAACATGAAGAAGGACACCTGTAGACTTATTGAGAGTTTGCTCTGAAAACAACAACAAGATTTATTTTTTGATTTGTTTTACATTTCCCCTTAAAATGCCTTCCATCAATCTGCTTACATTGGTAAAAATCAATATTCCTGTGTGGCCGCTGGGGGGCAGTACTGTGATATTTCCCCACTTGGTTTCAGCTGCTGGGCTGTAGAAATATAATAGAGGAGGAATAAAAACTATTAGGGTTTTTTTTTTAAACCAATTTTAAAGTAAAATTCTAGTATATCTACAATAAGTACTTCTACATAAGAAGTATGTCATTCTTCTATTTACGTACTAATTTTCCAACAGTGTTTAACTTTATTCAGCCTGCAAAGGTTGTTCGTCATCACCAAGTGCATATAACCTTCAACCCGTCGACAAACCAGTTTTTGGACACATTTTTGTTCATACTAGATAAAAAAAAAAAAAATTATTTTCTATATTTTGCCAGATGGCAATCATTTTTTGCTCGGTCAAATATTGCTCTGGATTAAACTTTAGGGTCACACAAAATCTGTCTAGGTTAAAAATCAAGCTCTTAAATGAAGCTCAGACATCAGAAAATTCAGGGTTTTTTTACCTAAATGGCTTCAGGTTGAAAAGTTATGTTAGTTATCTAATAATTGTCATTGTTTGTTATTAGTGGCTGGCTACGAGTTTTAAAGATGACACAGCTCATTTAAGTTATAAGAGCGCTCATCAATTATTTAAATCAATGGGGTGCAAAGTGAGCAATTATGCTCACTCCGATGAGCGTAATTGTTGTTTTCGACTCACAGCCTGATTTGAACAGGATGACGATCGTGCATAAAACAGCAGTGGAACAATAAGAGAACATGAAGAAAGAACCAACTCAACCAGTCAGTCATGAAACAAGTAATGCTGATGTCTTTAGACTGTTTCACACTTTGTTTTCTGAGTATAAATTCCTCCCATCAGGACTAAAATCATTTATTCCAACCTTCATTAAACTGTTGAGCACTGTTAAAAAATTAAAACAACAATAAACACATGTGAACTAGAGAAATGTGCCGTCTACTCTCATGCGCTTAAAAACAAAACATTTTTTCTTGCATTTTCCGTGGTTTTTTTTTTTTTTTATACCGCAGTATTGTTTTGATCTTGTTCTGTGAAGCAATAAAAACTTTAATGACAAATGTTTTATTCTCGCTATCTGGTAAATATCTTTTAGTAACTTTTGAAATACTGTTGAAAATACAAAAAGGTTTTAGTCTTGTTTACATTGTATATTTGAGGCCGTTTATGTTGACGTTTGAAGTGAAAACGTGTCATTTTTGCATTTTTGCTTCGGAAGTTTTGCGTTTTGAAAACGATGTTCTTTAACACGGCAACGACATTAACGCTGAAAACCATGTGGTTCGCACATCGGGCCACTAGTGGGTGCTGTTCTTAGTATTTGTAACGAAACCAAACGCACGCCTGCAGAGAAGAATGCGTTAAAAACCTTAGCGACGGCGAGCACACGGACATTCGTATGGAGTAATGACACTCTGGTGGCCGCCATTGTTGTTGTTATTGATCTACTGAGCATGTGCAGTAGCAACGTTTAGAAAGGATTCAGGGCATTTTCCGAGAGTTCCACCTTGGGAGCCGTTTCAAAAAAGTTGTGTTTTCAGTGGCCAGCGTAAACGGACACTCGAAACGCATTTCAATTGAAAATGTTTTAATGGAAATAGTTCCTTTGTCAAATCCAATGTTTGTTTGTTTTTTTTTTTGTATTTTAGGGATTCAGTACCAGGGCTGCACCGTCAGATAATACTGAGATTATTGTCTTATATTGTAGTAACCATCTGATGTTTGAAATCTTTCCAAATAACTACTCTTTCTCTTGTCTAATTTACACCAGCTGTGGCCGGGCAGTGTTTATTTCTATGTTTTTACACACGATCTGACCTCAAATATACACATGGAGTCCATTCGTTGAGGGCACGAGGGTTGTATTTGACTGAACGTGTTGACCTGCACAGGTTGATTGTGTCGCTTTAGTCAGGACTCCGACAATCTTCAAGTAGATAAAGTTTTCTTAGAATGCAGTGTAACGCCATCCGGTTACCTGACTTTACAGAAACACTTCACGACGCATAAACCGTTCAGACCGTGTCACAGGAGTCACACTGAGACTTCTCTTTCAATCAACGACGAGACTTTTAATTAACTTGAAGCCTTCCTCTCGTAGGCAGGTGTACACAGCAGACCAGAGCATGTCCTCCAGTGAGTTCCTTCCACCAGGAGACGGTACTATTGTCCAGACTACGCCTCCCGCCGCCGACCCAGCAGATCCCTCCGCCTCCAGTGACTCAGGTAAACACATCTTGTTCCTCCCGTGAAGAGATTATTCCAGGTCACCGCTCCGCTGCCCTCCTCCCTCCACTTTTCCTCGCGTCACATTATCTCGGCCGTTATCTACTTAAGAGCTAATCGCATTGGGGTCCCTGTTGTGGTTGGTGCTAATTAAAGGACGGCCTGCACTGCAGAGAATTCATGATTCAGCTCGACTTTTCTTAAGACTGTTTCACCGTATTTTTAGAATCAGAAGTACTTTATTAAGTCCTGGGGGGAAAATTTCTTTTGGTGCAGCGGTCTGAACTCCTTCTGTTTTTGCACGTGCTCAGATGTGTTGTCACAACACATTAACAAGCAGGTGAAGCATTTCTCCTCTTCACTCCCATCCCTCCCAGACGGGCCAGTTAAACAGTTAGGATGGTTATAGAATTAAGGTTGATTTACAGGAGACAAAATAAAGCCTGTAAGCATCCGTCTCTCGAAAAGAGATTGACAGAAGGACACAGATGCGAACGTTTCTCACGTTGATTGTATCACGGGTGGTAACGGCCACTGAAATGTAAATAATTTCTTTGCCTCCTAGAATAAAGTGCACCAACATCATAAAAAAGAAGGAAAACTATTGTCACTTTTCCACTAGTACCTGCTCCATTACTTTCCACTAGTACCTGTTTACCATTACAATATAGTGCCACTGCATTGTGGGCGGAGTCAACGGAGCTTCTCCCCGTCGTGTACAAGTAATCACCCCCAATGGAGTCTGTGTCTCCTGATGTGGAGCGAACATGTGTTGGAAATCAGCTCAAATAATAAATTAGATAGTATTTATTTTTCTATATTCATTAATAATAAATATTGCAAAATGTGGATTGTTACGACCGTATGAAGACGTGCTTCTGTGTCCGGTGTTTCAACTTAACTGGTGCCCCTGATAACTGGTGACCTACTTCTGCCACCAGCCCTTAGCAACAGCTGATGTTAAATAAGGACAAATGGTACGATACTTAAAATTTAAACTGAAATGCAGATTGTAGTCGGGTTTTTAACATCTGCTGTGGAAAGGGGACGCTCGAGGATTGTGGTCACCAGTAAACAGGGAAACCAGTTAAGCCGAAACACCGGTGGTATCCATGGATCGGAGACCAAATACAAATAAATGACAATAAAAAAATTAAATAAATGACAATAAAAAAATCCACTTTATTTCAGTTTGATGGTGATTTTCTGAGTGAGTGTGCTGGTTTGAATGTTTGCCGATTCAAAGGAAACAAAAAACAAAGCTTAATTCAGACAGTCGTCCCGGTTTGTCTTCAATATGATATATATTATATCATATTCAATATTTGCATCAGCAAAGTAATACAAGTCGTGATGGATCTCGATTTCCTTCAAATACATTGAAATGGCTGGTTCCTGCCAGCTGTACCTTCAGTGTTCAGTCATTGTTTCTTTCCCCTCCATTCAGACACTCCTGGTCTGGAACCTGCCTCCGGACTGGGAGCTGACCTGCTGGCTCTCTACCACCGGGGAGAGCAGTGCGACATCACCATCCAAGTAGAGGAGCAGCTGTTCCCCTGCCACAGGTACGACTGATCACAACAGGGATTCGTATTTACTGCACTTGTTATCACCTGGACTCTTGGTGGCGGCGTCGGAACATCACAGTCACACACACAGCAGATGTAAAACACCCGAGAGGGCGCACAGACGCTGTTGACTCACGCGAGTGTGGAGCAGCAGTGGACGGTCATTCACCGCGGTGGTAGCAGCAGCAGATAACCATGGAGACGAGTTTCTACAACACTGCTGCTGCTCTGGAAAGAAGAAAAGGAAATAAAAGAAACCGGACCGTCGCTCACCTACACTTCTGCCATAGTCGACGTCTCCTCCTGTCTCGGTTATACCTGAGAGCAGCTGTGGATCAGACGGTGGAGGAAGTCCTCCTTCAGTCTTTCACTGTCCTTGAACAAGTCTTGGAAACTGAAGTTGCTCACAAAAGGTGTGCGAGCACCTTGAATGCAACTGTCAACTTTGTTTGAGAGTGTAACTAGAAAATATCTTTGCTACTTGAGTCATTGTGTTCGTCATTTATAAGCATTTTCAAAGTGCATGTGCAATCAGTTAATCAAGAAAATCTACAGTAACTCAATTTTGGAATGTCCAACCTGAAGAAATGAGGCTTGTATTGTTTTTAATATTATCTTGAATTTAATCCTACTCATCTAACATTTGCTACTTTTATGTTTCCTAATCCAAAATTATTGCCAATTTGTATCAATTGATCATTTTAGTGCCTGCGCGCGTTGTCATTCTATTTTATTGGTACACATGGATGTCAGTTTGTTTAGGCACTTTATAAATGCTGGTTTTATTAAGGTATTATTATATATTATATTATATCCAAAAAGTAAATCCAGAAGATACAGCGCACACACACACATGGTGATCATCAATTCAGAGACACTTACCTGAGCAGATGACCTGTGAAATATGATAAAAGCTGGGTTGTTTGGTCAGGGCAACACATCTGCTTTGTATATCAAAGAGTGATTTTCATGTAAAAATGTGGAAATGATCACTGCTGCCAGGAACAGTGTCATATGAACAAATGTTGGCCAGGATCAACGATGACATAAAGAACTTTTTCACAACTCTTGATGTGACACTGTGAAGAGAGAATAACTGAAATATGAGTGTGATCAGTTTGTTGCTGCTGATTGGTAGGTAACTTTTTGTCGGGTCTTTTTTGAAAAAACGTTTTTTTTTTTTTTTAAATAAAAATCAGAACGACAAAAGAAAAAAATCGGGTTGACCTGATGCACAACGTGCTGCTTGTCTTGTGTTTCCAGAGCGATCCTGTGTGCCCGGTCCCAGTACTTCAGGGCCATGCTGAGCGGCAACTGGAAGGAGAGCTCCAGACACTCCATTACTCTGCAAGGGTACGACCGGCACAGCGACGGCAAGTGCCGTCGATCAATAATACACCTCCACACTCCCGGTTCGACAACAACGACATTTACATTAGTCCGCATACACTGCATTCATTATTCATACAGCATGAGGGTTTTTCCAACACACACACACACACACAGCCACCCAGCTCCAAGTTGGGAAAGCTGTGCTTAGATTTCAAACCCTATACGTTGTCTTCAATGCCTCCTCACCCTCGTCTCCTCCCTCTGGGGAGAGAAATGTCACCCCGCTTCAGCTCTGCTGATGTGAAGTTAACGGGGGAAGACGGGGCTGTCAGAGCCGAGAGAAGCAGTGCTGAAATTGAAATGCAAGCGG
>OMNM01038830.1:0-13868 GCA_900302745.1 Parablennius parvicornis | reverse complement strand
ATGCATGCCCGTGTTAACGTCCTGCTTTGAAGTAAAAAGCTGTGTGGGCACTTTAAAGCCATTCAGATGAGGCGAAATATATTATTCAAGGCAGCCGATGAAAAAGAGCTTTTTTTTTCCTGTGTGTGTGTGTGTGTGTGTGTGTGTGTGTGTGTGTGTGTGTGTGTGAGACTCCAGAAGAGAGAGATTGACTGTGAGTCTGTGGAAATGCTATTCAACAGGTGAGTGCTGCAGCCACAGAGATGAAATGCAAGTTACAAAGTGGTCACAAAAAGAAACCTGAACACTGATTCATGACTACAAAGGCTACTGTCATTGCGTATTTTTATTTGAATTAGAAAAAGTGTGAATCTGCTACATTATTCAGAGGCCACATCTCAAATCTTCTGTTATTTATTGAAAAAAAGACAATTTTCTCTTCTAAAAACTTAACTGTGCATCATAACTGACTTTATTTAAATAATGTGCTTTTAACCAGACTCAAACTAACCCAAAGTGAACTATAAGAAAATCTGACATGGCGTCAACACTTATTGTCAACAAAAGAGGCAAATTCTACTTTCTCTGGTGAGTTATAGCGCGAGTTACTCCTATTTTGTTGATATATATTGTATTAGAGTTTTGTTTCTATCTTACTTTGTCCATAATTATCTGTAACAGAATGCACATATGTTCTTACTTAATGTACTTTATATTAGACAGGAGCAGGTTTGCTTTGAATGCAAACAAACACTAAATAATCATTAGAAAGTTTAAGTAAGATAATCTTTATTGATATTTTGATGTTTTCAGACTATACTACCCAGGGTTAATACATTACTGTACCAGTTTAAGATGCTAAAACTCATCTTTTTATACTGTTAAATTACCTTTTTTTTTTCCCTTTTTGAACACAATGAGACACTCCATTTTAACAATAATGTGTTCTGTGACAATCTGATTAATTGTCAAACTATTATTTGTAATAGTTTTTCATCATTAATCCATACATTTTTCTCTACTTGTTAAAACTCTTATAAGTTATGTTTGATGCGTCTGGTGATGTGTTACTCATATATTAGAGGGATACTTTTTGTAAAATCAAAAATAAATTAAATCACTATATATTCCCTGTTTATATGACAATATTTTCTTCTTGACTTCCTCTGCCACTGTCATCCAATATTTGTGGTATTCCTGATCAGATTCACCTTTCCTTCTGTTTTAACCTCCAAGTCGTCTCCGCTCTGCCTCTCTCTCCACTTGTTTCCTTTCTTTACTGTTGCGGCTCGGTCCCTCTCTGCACTCATCTTTCTCTCTGGCTCTCTCCCACTCCGTCTAATACTCTGTCACTCTCTCTATCCATTATTCATGGCACAGTCACAGTCGGCATTAAAGGACCTTGCAATATCGCTACGGCAACAACGCAGCAGAAGCAGCCGCATTGGATCATGGGAAACTGGGTCACCTCCCAGGAGCGGGAGGGTGCGGGGGGTGCAGCATAGGGAGGTCGCTGTCACGCACGCACACACACACACACACACACACACACACACACACACACACACACACACACTCACACACACCTGATGGTTGTCCTACAAAGCAGGAGGACGGGAAAGGGAAGCGAGATGAAACAGACAGAAGAGAGGAGGCAGAGAACGAGATGGAAGTTAATTGGTGTGATCAATGATCCAGATACAGTAACTGGCTTAAAGAACACACACTTAACTTCCGCTCTGTAGTTGAGAAGAGAAACACACATTCTCTAATACACACTGCAACAGTTCTGTCAGGCTGGGTTAATTTAGTTTTGCTGCACAACATTTAGAACTTAAGCATTTCTTAATGCTGTTATTGCTGTTGTTATTTTTTTTAGCAGAGACGGGGGTTACAACTGGAGAGGGGATTAAAAGTTAAGACATGGGAGGTTTCGCACAACACTGAAGTCATTTGGTCCTTATATATGTGGAGTGAGATTGTGGAACAGTTTGGGGGTGGAGCTCAGGCGTTGTCCAAGCGTGAATCAGTTAAAAAAAAAACTGTGCAAAGTATTGGTATTCACAAGGTACGGGGACGTTTGGCTGGAGACACTGGTGTAAGGACGATTTATTATTTATCTATATTTCTATTTACTTTTTAGTTTGTTTTCCTCTTGTAAATATGAATATATAGATTTTGTTGCTGAAAATGTATATGTGTATGTACGTATAAAATACAGGGGTACGATTGACTGTTGAGGTGAATAAGTGGTAAGAGTTAATAAACTTTTTTTCTCCCTACTCCTTTTCGGATATGTCAGGCCATTATTTATTTGGTTATCTGTTACTTACCTTTTTTTGTGTTTGCGTTGGTCTGTTATGGTTGTTGTTTGTTTGTGTTTTTATTTTATTTTTGTTTTGTTGTGTACCCACATGTCCGAAATAAACTTAAACTAAAGTATCAAAAAGTTAATAAATCACTTTTTTGATATAGGTTTATGCACAGCATTGATCACACTAAAGATGTAGAATAAAATGCTTTTTCAATCACAAATCATTGATTTACTGTCATCTCATCCAGGCTCGTGGATCGCCACCGAATAGTGCGAAACTGCGGGTTAATGTTCGTACGTACTTAACACATTAAGAGCAATCGCGTCAGTAGATTCTTCCCCTCGCCTATTGATCCTACACTAAATAGAATTTCAGCTTACAGATATGAATGGGAGCAGCGATTCAGAGTGTGAACAAGGCCGCTCCATTGATCATGACCAATCTGCCTCCCACCAGCTCCGGCTATAAAGACCCGGCAGCAAACACTAACTGATTTTCACTATTAAAGAGTGCATGAATCATCATGGAAATAAAATAAACAATAAACTTCTGACTGCATGCCAGGTGGGTTTAAATAGTGAATGTACAAAAAAAAAGAAACGCAATCCGCATTTCAGAGCTTTAAAATCCTGTGTATACTTGACTTCACCATCATCTGTTTTCAGAGAGTTAAAATAGAGAGATCAATAAGGCATTGGATCATTTACCTGGATTCACCTCGTTGCTGAATTTAATCAAAACCCACATGTTCCCATGTTAACACTTCCTGTCTATATCGCACATGTGGCGGTCTGTCACATGTCGCCACCAAGGAGGAAAATGGAAACATCTGTTACTATGGGAACCCAGCCCCTTTGATGATGCAGGCAAAACACACAAACCACAAGTGTGCAGATTGACACACACACATCTGTGCTCTGCATCATACTGATAAACCTTATCAACAGTTTAAACCAAGTTGTGTAAATGTTCATAAACCGTGTGTGTCTATAAGAACAAGGCAGAGAGTGTGTGAGCCAGTCAGATCTGGGAGCAGATGGCTGAATGTCAGAGAATACCACATCAACTGCGAGTTCTGCCTCACAGAACCGGTGCAACGCTGCAACACTGCATTGTGTATTAATTCAGGAACAAGTCAGCTGAGGCCTCTTTACCAAATGGGATTGCAGATATTTTTCTCAATGTCTTTGATCAGAGGGCCTCCAAAAAGTATACCAACAGCAACAATATTTTAATACAGTACGTCAAAAAAAATTCACACGCTGCCGCAGGTCAGCTGCCGACAAATCGCCTTCTACCTGATTTTAAATGGCAGCGTTTGAACCGAGCCAATTTTTTTTTAGTCTGTAGTGCTAATGAAATCACAACCTGATTTACATGTCGCTCAAAGGAGATAGAGTAATGAGACAAGGTGTTTAGTTTGCGTTACTCCTCTGGTGATGTCACACCCGGGGCTTTTATGGCTGGTCAAATATTAGCTTTGAATGAAAAAAAGACATGGAAATAGACGACACATTACAGATGTTTGCCACTCGAGATGGCCCGGAGATCTACGGCGTGTTTCCATTACCCCCGTGTTGCCATAGCGCTAATGTTTGCTGTATGTGTAATTTGTTCAAACCGTGTGACACTGGGATCAAGACATGTGTTGAACATCAACACATATTTCAGAGTTTTCTGTATCAAACGACTGAAAAATAAGAGGAAGCAATTATGTCGTGATGTAAAAAAGAGAGAAAAGCTGAAATTTGCAGCGCCGGAAAGGAAGCACCTAAATGCATGACAGCCCACTTTAACAAGGGAAGGTAAAAACCCTTTCACTTCAGACCGGGTTCACTAAACGGGCAAGCAATCAAATTCAGGAGGATCAAAGCATGAAGTAAAGAACCCAAAAAGTAGCCGGGGCGAGATAAGAAACCAAACAGAGCACTTAAACAGGCTGTAATGTGGCGGTGCTGAAGTACCACAAAGCACAAGGGACGAAGACGAGCTGGAATCCAACCACAGTTAAGATGCTTTACTCAGCAGAGGAGAGGAAGGCGATGAGCCACAGGTGGACCACTTAGAGGCGGGAGTTCATCAACCGAAGGACGAGGAACATCCAGACAATCGTGTGTTACAAGAAGGAAATTCAAAATGAAATTGAGGTAACCACAGAAATAACAAAGACGGCAAAATGTTCACTAAAGTCCAAATAGGAGATCAAGATGGCGCTGGAACAAATTAATCAGTAATCGAGGAGAAAAGAGCATAAAAGACACAACTAACAAGGGAAGTATTGAAAGTTAACTCCTTCTCAAATCATCATTTGTCCAGTATTTACATAATTTGTCTTCAGCACATCTCCATAAATGGTTATAAGATGAAAAATAAAGTCCTTTCTCACGACTTCCTATTGCGTAATAAAGAAAGTCTGCTTTCACAGCAACCAACAAAAGTTTGGCCTTCTGTGTTATTTCTGATTTGAAAGAGTTCAAAAAACAGCCACTGCCTTGTCAGATTTCCGCTTGGGAATATAAGAGGTATTAGAAAAGCCATTCAACGGCAGCCAGTCAAGTTAATTGGTGGCTAAACTCTGTGCAAGTGTGTGTGTGTGTGTGTGTGTGTGTATGTGGAGGTCTGTCTCAGTGTCAGCTCTACAACAAACTGGTGACATTTTGAGGGTGTATCCTTTGGTTTTTCTTCTTTGTTAGCCTTGTGGCGTACGTGCATCATAAAACATTGCGTCAGTTAGAAAGTTCTGAATACCGTTAAAACTTGACAAATGGCTTTGGGTCTGAACGTCTGTCCATAGGGAGGCACCTGGAAGCTCCTCTTCACCATCTTACTCCAGCAACTCCAGGATACTATTTATTGTGTTTATTGTGTTTTATTATTAGATGTTTTGCTGATTTTGAAACAAACTTTGTCAAATCCTATGAAGCCACTGGTATGTTACAATATCTACAGTCATACAGGCGCTATTGGCCGAACTCCGGCCTGCCAAACTACCAGAAAAATAGTGAAAAATGTCAAACAAAACAAAGAGTAGCAGACACAACGCAACACTAAGACCCGAGCTGAGATACTGTACTAAAAAATAGCTACCTCGTTGCTAAAAACAAGCGAAATGCAAATGAGGAGCTGTTTTGTGGATATTTCACGGTATTTTGTGACCAGAATGTATCATTATTATTTTGAGATTTTACTAATTTTTCTAGTAGTTTGTTGGTTTTGTGAAAATTGTTATCACATATATTCTGCAATGCAACAAAGAAAAACTTAATAGATTATTAAACTAGTTGGGCCCACTCCAGATAAAATATATAAGATATGTGTGTTTTAATAAATTCTGGCCTTTTACAGTGCTTCTCCTGGTAGATGGAGAGGGTGTGTTTCACAAAACCATATAACCTTAAGTCAGCTGTATTTTGCTACAATATCAAACTTAAAACATTTACATTTTCAACCTTTAGAGCAACAGCTGTAAAGTTATGTTGTCTATCTTTTGTGGACAGGAGCACCACGCTCTCATCTCCCTGTGTGCACTGTGGAAGCTGTAATGTGGGTCGATGCGAGGCAGAGGTGGACACTTTTAGCTCTGTAAAAATATCCCGTTCTACCTCTTTTTCTCTACCTTTTTTTTCCCTCCATCCTCCTCCTCCGCCCTCCTAACCTCCTCGGTGTGTCGCTTTCTTTCGCACCTTCAACTCTGGCACATCTGGAGTGTCAACATAAACGATCAAAAATGTGCCTGTGCATGACTCGCCTCTTTCAGACAGTTATGTAATGGGAGTCGTTCTGCCTCGGCATGAGTGTTAGGAAAACTTTATTTATAGTTTCCTAAGGCTCACTTGACCTAATTTAACACATATTTCTCTTAATGTTGAACACCAAGGTGGAAACGCTGCTTTATTTGTGTTTATATTCACACATCTTATAATTGTAGTCCTGTAAAAAAAACAAAACAAAAACATACACACACAAATTCAAAAGGTTGAGAAGATTTTCCAGTTTTATAGAGATAGAGATGTTTTCCATGTTCTTTGCTGAAGAATTTTTGGATATTATATTATTATTATTAGATTAGTCACACACTTCCCAAGCAAAGCCACAAAAACATTGCATTTGATGTTCAGTTGTTTTTCTTATTAAAAAGAGCAAAACAGATCAAGTGGAGAAAATAAAGAGCATGTCAGAAAGCTCAGTTAGAATTCCGTTTTTTAAAGTAAAAAGCAAAAAAGAGACAACATTGGAAGAAATATGTTGCCACAGCAAGAGTTGTTATCCTCTTTTATTGGAAGAAGAGAAAAGTCAAAGAAAAAAAAATCGGCCTTATTTTGTCATTTCAATTCAAAACAATTTACGCAATGATATCACAGAAGGGGATAATACAATGTTCTGCTTTGGTAAAACAGCTTCTGTTTAGCAGCCATGTGAACAGAGTTCTTCCAAACAAGCCGGAAAATAAACCGAGCGACAAAAAGCAACACTTTCAATAAATGTATTTTTCATGCTTGTTATCATGCATGTGTCAAGATTGCGGGAGTGAAAAAAACACAAAATGAATTACATTACAAGTCGGCATGACCTAAGAGTCGATCAGCTTTTATGTAGAGCAGTTAAATAGTGTGTCAAAACAAATGCAACCACAAGCTGCTTTCTCTTTGGGGACTAGAATTCTGTGACACTTCTGTTTCCCGTGCGTTTATTGTGTTTATTCCAAAGTGGAAGCTGCCATTGATTCTTCCAGTTAATCATATATGAAATGTATAAAATCTTTGTTCAGCAATTGGATGGCAAACACTAAAAGATACACTCACATTCACCTGGAGTTACAAAAACCTGAGTACCTCCAGAAACCAGGGAGAATGTGCAAACCCTCAAGTGTGACTGGCAGGTGTTAAATTATAAATTAATCTGAAGTGCAGCATTGTTTTTGACACAGTGTCATTAAAACTTAATTGAATTTTAGTCCATATTTGATGACGAAGTTTTAAAAGTTTGGCTGCGTGGAGGATGTTATCGGAGCGCCCAGCGGTGTTACGCAGCACCGACGCTCAGGCCTTTAAGTTCACTCACAAAACAAAACCGTCTGAACTGTCCGTCTGTGGTCTTTTAACGAGCTGCTGCCGCTCGTCCTTGAAGCGGCGGCCTGTTTCCTCAGAGTCGCTTTGTGAGGAAGCGTTCTCTTCGCTGCGACTTCACTGTAGTTATAAAAAAGGATACAGATTGTTTCACAGCAATAACGACTTGGCAGAGAGACTCAAGCCAAACTTTTAGGTTGCCGGGCAACTCGAGCGACACCGGTGACCGTATATGGACAGATCTGTTTTTATCTTGGCTTTGGAGTTGCTGTCACTGTGACACACAAACCCTCTCTCTCTCTCTCTCTCTCTCTCTCTCTCTCTCTCTCTCTCTCTGTCTCTCTCTCTCTCTCTCTCTCTGTCTCTCTCTGTCTCTCTCTCTCTCTCTCTCTCTCTCTCTCTCTCTCTCTCTCTCTCTCTCTCTCTCTCTCTCTCTCTCTCTCTCTCTCTCTCTCTCTCTCTCTGTCTCTCTCTCTGTCTCTCTCTCTCCAGTTGCACTTTGCCACAGATGACTTCAGGTGGTTAAGAATCTATTTTCCCTGATATTTATCAGTATTTATTATTTTTGTCCCTCCTGGGTCCTGGCAGCCAGACTGAAGGCCGATTCGTCCTCCAGGAGGACGACGGGAAACCTTCTGGCACTCGGCTGTCTGGGAGAACAAGTGACGTCTTTCCTTCGCTCAGCTTCGTCCGTCAGAAGACGCTGGACCGGAGTTTGTTCTGCTGTGTGGTCCACAAACTCATACGCGAGTGGTCCAATCATATTCTCCTTTTCTTCTTCCTTTGCTCGTTATAGTATGTCTCCATACCGTCTTCCTCCTCCTCGTCTTCTAACTCCTCCTCCTCTTTCATCAACTCACACACTCCTCTCTTCTAACTCCTCCTCCTCTTTCATCAACTCACACACTCCTCTCTTCGCCGCTGTCAACGCGGCGTTCCACTGGAGCGTTTTTTCCCGCATGTCAACGCGCCGCATCTGAAAATCTGCCGCTTGGTGGGCGTGTCCGTCAACGACGAGTCCTCAAGTAGGAGGAGGTCTGACGTCTACTGACGCACTGCCGTAATGAGTGGATCCGTCATGTTTTAATCATGTTTAGCATTTAGCCTTGTTATTGTATGAGCCCCGACATTCTTTAGCATTTAGCATGTAGCATGTAGCTCGGCTTGGAGTTACGTGCTGCACCTGAGTGGACACTGGTGTTTTTTGGACTGTCAGCTCCTGCAGGTAAAACTGGACAAACACAGACACAACTTTCCTCTTTTATCACTGGAGCAGTTCAGAGAAATGACTTTCTGAAAACAATTGAGACGAGAAACAAGCTGTGCAGTTGCTAAATCTGTCCTCATTTTTGGTTTAACTCCTGCAAGTTTAGACTTTTTGGGAAAGTTTTGCGATGCGTGGGAGGCGCCTGCGTAAAGTTGGCATGATACTTTGTGCATGTTCAAAACGTGCCGCAAGCATCCAGCAAGCGTTGTCGGTTCTAGTGGAAGCGCTCACTGTGTCATCAAAACATCGCGAGAAGTGTCACTGTGTTGAAGGGGCGTGGCCTGCGGTGAGGGGGTGTGGCCTCTCATTTGCAGCTGTCCCGACTAAAACCACATTTTTGTGCTACTGGCTGACGTCAGGAAGCAAACGTTCGTCTTCCTGTTGGACTATGAAGAGGCCTTTAGTGTTTATGCTCACCAGGGGGTCGCTCTTCCATTCACTGGATATGTTTTATAGTTTAGAATATCTCAACCCTGTTAGAAAAGCAGGAGGCGTTTTGTCTGAAGTTGGTTCAGGTCCACTGGTCAGGTGTGGATCTCCAGCCGATGCCTGGGTTCAGTGTTGCAGTTCATTCTGAAATATCATCTGGCTTTATTACACTTTTGCTTGTTTTGTAGTTTGAACTTGATAATGTGATGTCAACAAATGAGCTGAGTAATATCTGGAAAAGTATCTGTGGTGCAAAAAGCAGCAGAAGCACAGCAGAACCGCAGCAGACCCGCAGCAGAACCGCAGCAGACCCGCAGCAGAACCGCAGCAGAACCGCAGCAGAACCGCAGCAGAACCGCAGCAGACCCGCAGCAGAACCGCAGCAGAACCGCAGCAGACCCACCCCACATGGTCCAGTCTGTGAGGGAGAAGCGTCAGTGTCTTTGCTTGAAGCTTCCTGATTGACGACTAAAAGCCCAGTATGTACCGAGACACGGCGTGCTGCTGCTCTCTCTGGAACGATGAACCACAACAGAAGGAAATGTTACCCAAGTGTTGCAAAACACAAAACCTTTTAGAATTTGAGACCTGATTCTTTAAAATAGCTTGGTGATTCGCTGCAGGTTGGCTCATTGCTTGAGAATTGATTGGACTGGAACTAACATGAGAATGTCTTCTGAAGGAAAACCTTGGAGTCTGCTCTTTGTGAGAGACGTGTTGGGTGGGTTTGGAGCAGGAACTGTTTAGTTCAACAAACTTTCACACTTCATGACCATTGCCTATGAAAGTTTGGGCAAAGGTTATTTTTTTGGCTCCGTGTATTTATTTATTTATTGGAGGGCGGCTTCATTTCACGTCCCGGACTTGAAGCAAAGTTTAAATCTCCAGAGCTGCTCAGTGATTGGCTGAAAGTCAGTTCTGGTTTGTTCTGGCATGCTTCAATGAAATGTTGAGATGAGGACAACAAGCGGTGAGACTGTGATTATTAACTCTGTCACTTCTCTTCTCATTTACTGTTTGAAAGGAGTTTGGCTGAAAAGCTGCAGCTCAGGTTCAACTTTCTCCATCAGTTGTTTTTAGATGCACAAAAACAGAAACGTGTTGAGAATTGATCAAATGTCTTCAGGTTGGTTGATGTTTATAAATGTTTAGATATGATCATAATTATTAATGAAATTGAAAAAAGCTCAGTTTATTCTGCAGTTCTCAACTGTCTCTATTCACTAGCTGTTTGAAAGAACAATAGTTTTCACCACTAGGGGGCGTCTGTCAATCTAGAAAAGGGCCAGATTGTTGTAATGTGGTTTATAAACATACTGTATATAAATCAAGTTAACATAGGCTGAAATGGAACAATAATGAAGAGCCTCACCCACGAAATGTATGACCAGCCGCCACTGTTGGTTGGTTTGTTTGTATTTGACCTTTAACCTGAATTGCAGAACGGTTCAGGGATTTGTCTTCATCCATTAGATTGTGGGATCGATCGGGTCCTGGGGAGGGAAGATGTTTCCTCCGTTGTCGAGACGATGGAGCTCCGCTATGAGCCGGCAGTCAGAGCTGACGCTAACCGTTAGCCATCTGCTAGCACACTGCTGACCCCGCCCCCTTCTCCACTGTCAGCCAATCACAGGCCAACTCACTCTGAGTAACAAAACGACCAGGACACAAAATGGAGGCAGCGGTGTGGTGATCAATAAGCTGGTAATCCACTGGTTTCCATGGTGACACAGCTCTACTTTGAATGATCTGATCAGAGCGTTGACACTCAGACCTGATAACGAGGTTCTGGCTGAGTTCCAGCCTGGTGAAGTAAAGCAGCATCAAGGTGGAGGGGAGGAAGGTGATGGAGAAGATCGTGACGGCAGCTGTGTAACATGAAGTCTGTTGTCACGTTGGACCTCCTCTGGTCCAACGTGGAAAATGGCAGCATGCACATAGAAAGAATAGAAAGCAGACCAGAATGCAAACTTTGTGTATTTCCTTTATCCGGGACCAGAGACCCGAACCACACAGCCCGCAGCGCTGGGCGTTAAGATCAGACCGGGAACGGTGTTTTCTTCCTCTAAACTGGCTGTTCCCCTTCGCTGAATCGCCGCCGCACCACCGTGGAATGCTAATTGAAAAAGTTAGGAATTACCGTCGCACATTTGTGGTTATTTGTCTTATTTGACAGCTTTGTGTTTGCAATAACTTGGGGCTAAAAGCTCCACTTCCACACAGCGGTTTTAGCCTTTGGTTAAGAGGACGTTAAAGAGGACATTAGTTAGCTTTGTGTTTTTTTTACCCCCTTAGACTTTCCTCTCTTCTCTCATTTTCCGGCCTGCTGCCTGTTGGATGGCCATCCGTCGACAGCTTGAAGCCATTTGAAGGACCAATTATCCAATAAATGCGGCTTTATGAAGTTCCATGCCTGCTGCTGTGTTCTTGGAAGGCAGAGGTGTATATCAAGAAGATTTATAACGCTGGAGCTTTAAAAACAGCCACTGCCATTTGGAAGGATGTGACACCTTCACCAGCAGAAGCATTTGCATTATTATGCTTTTAGTTATGCAAAGCCAAATATAGTGTTTGGAAAATAAAGGAACTCAACACTCCATGAAGAACGTACCCTGAAGTAACCGTGGAAGAGAATACACACTGATGTCCTGAGCCAAGCTCAAGTTTGGTTTTGCTTTACAACCACTTTGTGGAAACTGGTACCGAGAGGTTTTTTTTTCCATTTTGCCCCAAGGTCAAAGTTCATCTCAAAGTGATGGGTGGAAAAAGGTCACCGCTCTGCAAGTAAATTCGTTTCTTCAACTCAAACCTGGACTATCCTGTAAATGGCGTTGGTTTCTGTTGAACACTTGATCCTCGGCAGTAGACGACCGTCCACACTGTGCGATTCAGATGATTTGAATTCATTCCCACGATCAGACGCTATTGATTGGTGATGGCGCTCAGTGATTTACGATGAACGTCAACACAACGTTCTGCTATGATCAGAAAGTTTTAAAAAGCATTTTCTGATTTCTTGAAAACTGATTTCCCTCAAAACTGTTCTCGCCTTCATCTGGTTGTTTGTTTTCACGCAGCTTGTTGGAGAGCTGCTGGTTTTGCCCAAAACAAACTGACCAGAGACGATGACGACGAAGAAACACAGCTCAGTGATAGGTTCAAACTGGAAGTGTAAATCCTGCCCCTTTAGCCAGCTAGTGGCTAATAGTTAGCCACAAGCAACCACGATATGAAGTCTTCAGACCAGATATCAACGTCTTCCTCTCGACTCCTCGTCTGCCTACGAGATATTTTCCAACGGTTTCATTCTGCATCTGCTTCTTCAGATTGGCTGTTTGCTTTGTTTGTTTACTACCCAGAATGCACTGCGCTCTACGTCACGGCCTCTCACTCCGTCCACTGACAGGCCCCGACCACTTCACACTCCGTTCCCTCGGAAGTGGACCGACACCCAGGAGGACCAGAGTTCACCTCTCTGAACCGGATCAGAGTCCGGGGGGGTTCACACCGGACCAAAACCAAGCAGACTCCCTGAAGCCGGCTCTGGTCCGGACCAAACAGCGCCGGTGAGTCACACCAGCACATCAGGCAAATGTTCAATTTGACCTCACAAATTACAAAATGACTTGATATTATTCTAAACACATTCAGATATCACGTTTTTTTTTTTTTTTTTTTTTTGCAGCCATGCTGCCATGAAATCCAGCAATGAGGCGAGCTGTCAGGATCCTCTGTCACATGACGCAGGCCACACATCAAACGATCAAGCTATGAAGAGTACAGAGAACTTCACTCAAGTTGCAACAACTGCTGTTATATTCTGACAAAAATGCTTCTAAATGTCCCGCTGTTTAAAAAAAGATCATTTGCATTGCTCCCTTAGAGATATTGTTGTGCTCAGACCTTTGACGGAGTTTGACTCTGTCTGGGTGGACGTGGGCGGAAAGTACTTGACATATGGAATCTCCATTGAGGAACTTTACCGAGCGCCAGCCCGTCAGTACAGAACATACAGTCAGAACAGCTGGCTAACCTGTCCATGCGTCTAACACGCAGCTTCACGCTGAGAAACTGACGCGAGAATCTTGTTAAACTTCCTCTGCGTCCACCCTCTCACAGCAATAACACGTCACACACCACAGGGGAACTCAAGAGGCCAAACCTAGAAAATGTAATCTGCCCCACAATATGCTTGGATTTGCAGATGTGAACAATGTGTACAATATGCAGCCTGGCTACAGAGAGACATGTAGAAGTGGATTACTGGAACACAGAAAATCCTGTTTAAATTCATATTTAATGGCTGAAAAGAGATAGGGAGAAGTAAAACTTATTTAATGCATGTATTAGAAATACATAGTTTTATTTATGTAAATATACACAGTAATAATGTCACTTAATATAAATGACATACATACATACATACATACATACAAATCTATCCGTGTGTGTGAGTGAGTGAGTGAAATTGTTGACAAAGTGTATATTATGGGACTATTAATGCGTCATATATTTCCCTGCAGAACTAAATGTCTAAGATAAAGCATCGATCCTGCATTGAACCGCAGCCAGGTGAAACCAAATCAGCCTGAAGAAGCGCACAGGGTGGAGGATGACCCGCAGTGACACAGCAGCACGTGTGGACTGGATCAGTGGGGAAAAACCCAAAAAAGCCCGAGTGGGGGAAGTCTGTATGTGGTGTAGTGGGGAGAAAAAGGAACTAGTTTGTAAAAAGGAGGAGTAGTCAATGATAAACTTGCCTTGTTGTGGATCAGGATGCGAGAAGAGCGGCTCGGTGCGCGGAGGAGCGGC
>OMNM01038809.1:14317-26333 GCA_900302745.1 Parablennius parvicornis | reverse complement strand
AAACCCATGTTTTATGAATGAGATGGGAGGATCATATTCACTCAAATATCTTCCCAATATTAATATGGTTTATTACAAGTGTATAAATAAATAAAATAACAAAGAGTGGCTTGACGGATTGGTAGTTTTCAGTACATGCAATTGTATTTTCCTGGCATGCCACGTTCTTCATTTCTGTCGACAGAAAACATTTGAATTCTCATCTCGATGTCACAATGAATGTATGTGTGCATGACTCTTTTGTCCACTGTAAGTCTGGACTGACTCCAGTCTCATGGGATGCAAGTGTTATAAAAAGATGGATGAAATGAGAGAAAAGCAACCAAAGGTCACATCTTAGAAGATGTGATATCGATTACTTATTAGAAGTGCTGTTGTTTCCTGGAGAGGCCCCCTGCAGACAATTCTCCTGTGTTAGCAAGTCCAACAATATTTACGTAATCTTTCACCTTAGAATTAAGTGATTTGCACATGAATACACAAACAAACTTGCAAAAAATAATGTTGGCTTGGAAGATGGCAGATGACTTAAGATATCTCATGTTGCGATATATAAATAACTGATGGTGGATGTTTCATCATCATAAAGCGACGGCAGACTGAATTCACAGGACGGTAATTAAAACTTTAAGTTCAATCTGTGCTGTCATCCTGCACAGTGTCACAATCACATGTACTCTTCTCCAAATGTGTCCAGATCTCCCAATGAGCCTTTCACGCTCTGTGCCGTCTGATCTTACCTAAAAGAACAAACAGTTCGCGCTCAGGGGAAAAAAAAAAAAAAAAAAGCCCTGGTTGGACAGTCTGTGGTGACTCATTCTGGCGGTTCACCTGGCATCAGCCCGAGCCACTAATCGATGGGAAAAACAGACGCGCTGCCAAACGTTAGTCGGTCCTAATCTGTTTCCCCTTCTGTGCACCTTGTTTTCTTATTGTCTGCAGACACTTGCTTAGTTCTCCTGGATGCTGTTTGTGAACACCTGCCCTGCTTTGGCAGGTATTCCCGCTTCAACAAAGTGTTTTCTGTCAATTTGTAATATTAGCCAAAGTGTAGGATATCAGTACATAATAATAATAATTAAAAAAAAAAGATTTGTAGCATTTTGGTACAGAAACTTGGAAGTATAGAAATCCCCTGGACAGCTGCAAGTGCTTTTAGTGTCATCGCTTGTTTGAGACCCTTACTAATTATATGTTTACAGAGCAAAGTCAACAACCCTCTTTCCCATAAACAAGTCAGTTCATTCACCAAGTACTAGTGCCAGAGTGATCTAATAGCATTAGATTAGACCGTCTTAAGCTGAAATAGATCACCACCCGACTCGTCTTGAGGCGTGAACTAACTATTTTAATCCCATTGACGCAGAAGGAATCCGGGCTACTCGGAGGAATTAGCTGAAAAGGTTATAAATGGACGTCTAAGTAGGGGATGGAGACGTGTATCAGACAGGACACAGCAGATCAAGACCTGCTGGTCAGACAAATCCCGACACTTCCTACAGAAGCTCCAGCGCACAGCGGACCTCCAGGGACCTGCTCGCCTCCTGCCTCCAGCTCTCGGACGTCGCACCACCAGCTACAAGCATGGAGCCCATGGTCCAGACGATGACCGCCGCCGCCTTCAACGCAGAAAACTTTCCCAGGAAAGCCCTGCGAGCCGCCCCCAGAGGCGCTTCGTCTCACTTTGTGGGAACCTCCATCATGATCCTGTCCTCATTCGCCGTCTCCACTTTAGCAATGAACTGTGGGAAGAAGATCCAGGAGTCCAGACACAAACCCAACGACAACTAGCTGCACTGGGACGCGCAGAGACCCTTTTAAAGCAAACATACTGGGGGAATATATTTTTATGAAGATGTTTTGTGTTCCTGCAGTGAAGCTTTGTATGAAGTGTGTCAGCCAGAAGAAAAGAGACTGGAGAGCCCGAAGAAGACGAAGCCCGAGACAAGAGATTAACGACACAAGGACTGCTGTGATTTCATCTCAAAATGCTTCCGTGTAGTTTGTTGGATTAATCCAGATCCCAGAACGAGGACATTCAGCAATGCCATCAAGCTTTCTCTTGTTTCACAATAGTTTTCTGTTTTTCGTCATTCTTTTTCACTTATTGTTCAATGATGTAATATTGTAGTTAAGAGTGGAACAACATCTAAAAATGATTTTGTTCAAAGTTTCTGCTGCTGGGTTCCTATTTAAATTGTCAGAAATGCTTTTGAAGAGTGTAGATTTCTAATAATTACACCTAAAATTTGCACAGTTACTATCAAACTGTAAGAGTGAAGGATTGTATTTATTGCCCACATTGTGCCCAAAGATCCTTCCATACTGTGTAGTGATAGTGTGCCATCTATTGTCCAGGAAAATCTCCTTCAAGGTGTATTTGAATTTAAATAATAAAAAAAAAAAACTGGACTCAGCTTGCAAATATATACAATCTGACTATTCTTAAATTCATTGTTAGTCAGTAGCACTGAAATATAAATGTACAGAATTATTGTTTTTTCTGAATTAAATAGGTTGGTATTTTTAATGTTTAGTGTGTGACGTTTTTTTTTTTTTTAAGTTCAACAAAATCCGGAAAAAAACAAACAAAAAAAAATACATTGCTTTACTTTAGATCTGACTTACTGTCCTATTTTACACCCAGAAGAATAGAAATCAAGACCTTTCTATGTAACAAATCAGCCTGAACAAAATGAAAGTTGTTTGATATCAGAGATTCTAATCAGAGGCGACGTGATGATTTTTAACAGCTTTTGGAGATACTGATGATCAGTATTTAGACTTTGTTTTGTAAACAGCTAGGGTTTTTTTTAATTCAAAAAAGTTAAATGTGTGAAAGGGTTCTTAAAAAAAAAAGCCAAATTCAATGTGAACTTGTGAATGTGAAAATATGAACTTTTCACCTCTCATACTCCTTTTGTAATACCGCCACTAGAGGGCAGTATTGGCTTTCAAACTGGCAAAGCGACCCATTGACGCAATGCCTCTCCAGCAGCCATCATAAGGAAGATTTTGATTCTGCCTGATAAGAATTCAGTCATTTTAAACAGGCGTTTTGCCGCAGGAAAAAACTCTGGTGAAGCAACCGCAAGTGACCGAGACAGAAAAACATTAAAGTAGTGTTTTAAAAAGATGGCTTTCAGAAATGCAAAAAAACAGTTTTAAGTAAAGCTTTTTTTTATGTATAAAAACAAGTACAATGAGTACAAATAAAGACAAATGTTTGTGATCTATAAGTTCACATTTGTTGATACAAAAATAACATCAGTGACCTTTGAAGGATTTATAACCACACTGTGCACTAAAGAGCTCACATAAGCACGTGTCCTCTGGCGAGTCTTCACAGTGTGTAGAGGCTCTTCAGCCTTCGCTCGGTAAAGAAGCGGTGCGTCTGGCGCGTTGGGTTTTGGTCTTTACCTCCAGCAGACACGCTGAAGTAGGACAGCATGGACCTGTTGTTCTGTCGCTGAGCCGCCTTCCCGGCGGTCTCCTCGTCGTCGTCGTCCCTGAGGAAAGATTTAACAACTCAAGATGCGTTTTCACACTGCGGTCGAGCCTCGTCCCCTCAGGTCAAACAATTTACACAGGCATTAAGTGTGAAGTGGGAATCAAAGGGGGTTGTGGTTTTCACACAATAACACGGGCAGGCATTCTTACACACACAGACAAAACACACACAAAATTAAATGCGTTTCATGAAAGTTTTCTGCTCATTTGAATTCTGGAATCCATAGTCATGCTTGAATATCTTTGAGAACTCCAGAGTTACTAATTTCCACTGAGGAGTTTCCCAGGAAGCTCAGTCTACTGTGAATTACACTTAAAGGCTAAACGATGTCCTCAACTCCTTCAAAAATCAACCCTCTACTTCCATCCATCCCAGAACTACAGTCACAATAATGGACAGAGGCTCTTTACCAATGAACGCTCACTGCCTTGCTGTCCATCAAAGTTTGTGCGGTGCTCCAGCTGAATCGAACAAACTGAGGGTAACCAAACACGGGATCCAAGTACTTCAGCAGCCAGGCTTTAGTCTTGGGGTCTGGGGGGTGGACAAACAAAGCAGGCGTCAGTGTGACTTTATTTACATACAACGGTTACAAAGCTTCTCGCCAAACCTGATGATTTAAATTATGTTTACCATTAAAGAAAAGGACAACTTGGAAGTAATCACATAACTGTAATAATACGACCTGAGGTTTAACTCTACTTTGAAAATGTGATCAGTGAAAAAGCTATGCTGGACATGTTTCAGTCAGTTATTGGATTTCTTTTACAAATCGTAGAGTAAGACTTAACACGGTCTTGTTGGCTGAACGTGGCCTTGACGTGAGCCCCGCTAAAGGTTTTCATCACAGTTTACAGAATGTTTGTCTCCTTTCCTCTCCAGCAGCGGCTCTACATTGACTTTTTACTGCCGCATGTCATATTCGCCATTGTGCTTTTAGTTGTTTTTTTTTTTAACATATGCAGATTCAAAAGAATAAATTCAAATCAGATTAAACGGTTCACATGCACAGGGACATTGGAATACCAGGGAGAAATACAGGTGTGTTAATGAAATTGTTCAGAGGTTTACCATAATACACCATTCACATTATCAATTAACTAATAGCTTCAGGATTTAAGTAATGATCTCATGTTTATCGGGAAAGTAAACAGTCCAACTCTCTCCCTATCCAACACACTACGAAGGGCTGTCGTCATCCAGGTCTGTTTCATTAAATCAGCTGCGCGTTACCGTTGGGGTATCCAGAGCCGTAGTCTGTATCCACCTCCCCCAGGTCCTCTGCAAACTTCCAGTCTTTGACCACACGGTCCCGAGCAACCTGAAATATAAAGATGAAGATATGAACCAAATATCAAGTATTCTGGTGTAGACATTGAGCTTTTCAGCAACAGCAGTGTGAACTTGGTGGCCCCATCATATTCAATAATGCAACGTTTCAAACATACTGCTAATCAATGTTCTGAACTCTGCTGACTTCAACCAGTAAATATTACCTTCATTTGGACAAATATGTTTTTTTTAAAAAAAAAAAAGAATCCTAACTTTTGATTCTTATCATTAAATAAGTCTATTTTTGCAGTCTTCAGAAGGTAAGAAAAGACCAACAAACTTAAAGTACCAAAAAGAAGATCCAGTTTTTTGTTTGGCCACGTACCTTTGCACAGATACTGGCTGCACTGACAACGGGGAAGAGGGAGTCAGCCTTGGGCCTTACAGTCACCTTAATACCCGGAAACAGCTTAGAGAGTTTTTCCTCATACTTCTCTGCTGGGCCCACTGTGTCCACAAAAACCTACATGTTCAGAGGAAAGGTGAAAAAAAAAAAAGTAATTGCAAGCAAATGATGAATGAAAAATATAATAATAAGTAGAAAAGCACCTGGCTCATTAAAGAGAACAAAAATAGGAAATGTACCACAAATCAATGAGCAAACATCCACCATTGTGTTGCCTACAGTTTATTTTGAACTCTCACTGATAATTTGCTTTACACACATCTCAACAGCAGAACAATCAGGAAAAGATGAAAAACTGGACGATTCAAAACTCCAATTTCCCAGTTTTTCCAAAAATGCATGTCACTCTTTGAAAAGGAGAATTGACCTATTTTTTTTTTCCAGAGGATAGAAACAGGTAAACATGGTAAATCTGGTTGTTTAACACATTTTAATGAACTGACCATTCTATAAAGAGCCTGTTTAAATACGCCCTCACCAATGACAGAAAACGTGGCTAGCCTGTTAGCATTCCTGCAAATAACTAGGTGACATACCTCTTTAAGTTGTACGCCACTGTCCAAGGCATACTGCACCAGACCAATGGCTGTATCATGTGAAAGAGCGTTCAGGTTGTATTTTGTCCTTGAGAAAAATAGCAGAATAAGTTAAGTGTGCGTCTCAAAGCAACAAGCCTCCATCTGAGCTCAGTGGTCAGTGTGTCAGGTACCTCTGCAGCATGCTGGTAGAGATGGTGTTTGGTGAGAGGATCTGAAGAGCCCAGCCGATATAACTTTTGGCTTCACTCAATTTTTGGAAAAGGTTTTCTCTTTCGGTCTCTGTCAGAGTCTTGGAATCTGGAGAATAAAAAAAGCTGAATTATGACTATGTGAGTACATAGGAAAGGTGACTCCCATTGTTTTGTATTGTGATGAGAAATAAGCAGGGAGAAAGGACTGATTTTACAACTTGCTCCTGAAATGACCAAGGGTATGTAGTTGTATTCTTAAGTCTGATTTTCTTTTGTGCTGCCATATTTCCATCTAGAAGAGGATTACCTGCCACTTTCAAGTCCTTCAGCTCCTCCTTTTTTGAAATTGGACAGAAACATATTCCATACACCATGGGACCTGCATCACAAACAATAATAACGCTGTCAGCAGATACATCACAGAGCATGTCATGCCAATAATCTTGAGGTTAGAGACATAAAACGATTGTAGGAGGAAGCAGGGGTACTCAATGCACTTGGACAACATGCATACTCCATACACATGGCTTGTTGGACATGAGGCTCTAAATATTTCAAAGTTAATGTCGACGCAAATAACATTTCAGAATCCAAATACTTATTGAGTTCCAAGAAAAAAATATTCTAGCAGGTGTAAATTAATCAAAATATAGCCAGATCTTTATAGCAGCATGGAATACAGCCATGCTTGGCCAGAAAGCACCCCCACATTCATAAATGTGTTTGCGTGATGTTTATAATGCAAGTAAAAACAAAATAAAGTGAATGGAAATTTTCTCTGGACAAATTAGAACTGAGACATTTCACTATTTAATGATCAATGCAGGTTACATTTCCAACTTGATCACAGCAACACATCCCAAAACACATTATTCTGTTCTGGGAATCACTTTGCATCTTTGTGTTGAGCAGTAATGCGTTAGTCAGCAGAGCATTCTCCGTGAATCAAATGTTTGGGAGTGAGTGGCTCAGCACCTGTATAGGTTTGGATATCTGATTTGAACGTATATCTTGTAAGACGATTAAAGTCGAACATGTTTTGTGGAGGGAGGAATTTGTGACGATGTAGGTTAGCAACACTTGCAGATTTGTGACTATAGGTGTAATAAATGAGGCTGCATACCCAGCACAGGCCCCCGGCCCGCCTCGTCGATGCCCAGACAGCAGTCGTCGGTTCGACACACCTCCGGGACTTCGGAGACCAGCCGGCAGCTGGAGGAGTTATCCGCTTCGAACGGGCCGAGGTCCATGACGGCTGCAAGCAAGGACACACACTCGATCTACAACGTCTACATCTTTATCCGTCATCACGAAGTTATAACCCTCCCAGACAATCACGAGAAGACACAACACGGACCGCTCATGAATCACTCAGGACCGAAACATGTTTCAACTCCATCGTTTATTTGTAAACACACTCAGCTTTAAGCTAAAAGCTACAGTCTTCACACCGCTCCAACAGAGGGGTTTCTGACGTGCACACACTAGTATGTATTGGTTTCACGTATTAGTCCAAGTAGAGGGGCAGCAGTTAACTTCAAAAATGTATAATAAGTTCTTTCTGACCTGTTTCTGTCTTTCAAGCGGCTCCAGATGTCAACTACCCACTTCTTCTACCTCACATTCATTTGGCGCCCTTCGCTGACGTCACGTGCTACTTCTTCTGTTGGCCTTGATGCATCACAGCGCCTCCAGTGGCGCAGAGAGATAACACACAGTAAACACTGAGCCAATGTTTCGGTTCAGTAAGCACAATCTGATGTAATTCATTGCAGAACGTCTCCAATGAATTCAGGTAATAACGTTTGTCTATTCCGGAGATTCTCCGGAAGATGTTATTTAAACTATTTGCCCTGTGATGGACTGGTGACCTTCCGCGGTGTATCATACCTTCAACTATAGTCTGCTTTATTGACTCTCTGCGTCTGAAAGTTGGATGGATGGATGGATGGATGGAGGGATGGAGGGATGGAGGGATGGAGGGATGGAGGGATGGATGGATATAGGGATGGATGGATATAGGGATGGATATGGTCAATGTACTTTTACAATGAAATCAGGGGTGAGATAAGGAGATAAGGAGTAGACCATCTTTTTTATTTGTGAGAATAAATCATGTTATAAGAGGCACAATTGAGTTTAAATGAAATTAAGAGAAGTTACAGTCAGAAGAAATGTAGAGCAGGTCAAACGATGGCAGGGCTTTATGTAAATACTGTATAATATTTTCTCAGTCTTTCTCAGTGTCTATAGCTGATAACATTATCATTTGTTATGAAAATGCAGGTTGTCTAACATTCAGAAAAAAACCTTATAATACCATTTCACATGAGGAAAAGTATGTGTGTGGCTTTTAGGGAACTTTCACAATGCCAGAGAGTTTCCAGCCCTTGTCTTACTTACATTTTAAGATTTTTATTTGAATGAAGGGGAGAAAATGTAAAATTCCCTCCCCTCTCTTATAGAGTATATATAAAATACTAGAACAAAGGTTAAAAAAGAATAAGTAAACAATGAAAAAAATCTTGGTGGGCATATTTATACAGAACAAAACAAAAAATTCTTTATGAATGCTTTCTGTTATTAGTCTAGGGTTTGTTTTTTTTTTTGTTCATTTTGAGTTGAAAACAACAGCAAACATAGTTGCGTTGCTGGACTGATGCTTGTTTAGTGAGTGATCCTTTGTGATAAAGCAACTCCAGCAGCATGCTTTAATGCCAGTGGACCATCAACATCTGTATAGCAGAACACAATGTATAACAAGCCTGCATTGGTCTGGTTAAGCTGGTGCCCATCTACACTGTTTTATGATGTTTTTCAAATGAGTTGGAGATTGAAATGATATTTAGCTGTACATTATTATATGGAGAAATGTGTCAAGCCAAGTATTTTACACATGTGACGGAGGTGGAATATCACAAACACCTGACACGTTGATGTAGCCCAACAACTGCAACCTTAACTAAAAACATATTGTTGAATTTAAACCTTTCTGATCCCTCTCCCAAAAACAAGATAGAAAACGAGTACCTTTTGAAGTTCAAACTTTCTGTCTGAGCTCTGGTATTATGCCAGCTACTCGTGTACCGTCTTCTGAAATTTGCCATTTGTTTGTTGTTTAGTCTGTACAATGTCCTGGAAGTGGTTCAAACATTGGGAACACAGTTGTGAGTCAGCAGTTGGGGGATTTTATTTTATTCATTGATGCTCATTTATTCTGGCATGATTTTATCAGGGCTTATGTCATCTGTTTGTTTGGATTCATTCAAGTTCATTGCAATGCCTCTACTTTTTAAAATTCTCAAATATTTTGTTCTGTTGAAAAAAATGTTTTGGTGAGTCTTTGAATACCTTAATCCACTCTCATTCATTTTTACATGTAATCATTCTTTCTATAAATTTTTGTCTGTTATATTTCTGCATGTGTTGCCCTGTTTATTGTGATAAACAATGCCAGTCATGAGTTTGACAATTTTGTTTTGGAAGCCCCCAGAAAGGGTTTAAACTGCAGCTGAATGTGGAGGCAGGGAGGGAGCCTCAGGTGGAGAGGAGAGGGCAGTGTAAAAGGAAAGCCATGTACAAAAGTCCAAGTGTACACTGGTTACTGAGCTGAAATTGGCCTTGCCTCTGGCTCTTTACACCCACCCCTTCTTTCTGTTTCTGTCTGTCGGCCGTACTGAATAGCTCTCTTTGTCTTTCTCAGTAACACGCAGTCCCCAGCCGATTAAATGTGGGGAATTAGTAGTCAATTTTAGCCTACCACACACACAAACACACTAAACAGCTTAGGTTGGTGGGTCTCTGATTGTGTTGTTATTACAGTTCACACGTCAGCAGCACGGTTTTAATTTATTATTTTTCTCCCTTTCCTTACTAACGGCTTCACGTCTTGTTAATGAATCATAACCGTTGCATGAAATAAGTCCAACACAGGATTTTTTTTTTTTTTTATAAATAAATTGATTTAATAGATGACAACAATAATATTTCAACATTGCTTTTTCTTGTAAGGAAGCAAAAATATGCAAGAGAATGTATAGCAAACATTTTCCAAAACTATCCAGAATTATACAAAATGGAAGAAGCAAAAGTGTGACACACGACACATTATTACTTACATAAAAATAATAACTACATGGTACAAGGGTCAGTATAAAATGAAAAGGTATGTGTCACATGAAAAAGGCAACGCCGTGGTAATGACCATTATTCACATTGGTGAAGAGGAAGAGGACTGCGTAGATGCAAAAACATAGGAAGAAACTGTTAAGAGGAAAACATGGTGTGGGCCTACATGTGGTGTAAAACGGCCGTACATGTGATTCTAATCCTTAAGTAGAACCCAAAGCTGGCCAATTATCTCAAGAGATTTGTTTGAGACTTTGAACTTATAGATCTGCACTCATTTACTGGTTTATCAAAAGTAAATCAGCAAACCGTTAGGCACTTGAAATGTAAGAAAAGAACAGAGTGAATGTTTCGTAATAATGTAATTAAGTTGATCAACCAGCCAGGGTCGTATTTCTCCTTTTCTATTGGCACAATATGAATAATATTGAGGTAAATGTCCAAGACTGAGTTGAAATGCATCTCTAAAAGCTCTCTTTCCCTCTCTTTTTCCTATTTTTCCCCTTAAAAAGCTTAATTATTAAGTTCACTAAAGTCACTGTAAAGAAAGGACAAAGATACACACAGAGCTATCTACATAAAGAAAATTAAAGATGCAACTATTCTTTTTGCTGGCCATGAAAACAACAACCCTATCTTAGTGAAATAAAACATGCTTTTTTCCCAAAGCAGTGGTGCTGATGTATACATGTAATATCGAACAGTCACAATAAAGTTACACCCTAGATATCAACAATGACAATAAACTTACTACTCATATAAAATGACAGAAAACATCCTTTAGTTTGGTTAATAAAAACTGATTATGTCATAAACCCATCACCTCTGAGTCCAATCAGAGTCTCTCATCAATCTGACGTTCATTTGTCCACACACGTCTGTGTATACAAATTTATGATGGCACGTATGTTAAGGTTTTCTTATTTATGATTGGCTGTTGAAAAGTCACACTTTATGCTGGGCGTTTACGTTTGTGGCTTTTTTTTTCTGACTGTGTAAGGCCCCGTGGATGCATCTCGCATTATATTGGCTAAAAAAATGTAAAATCCTCTAATATAACGTCAATATGGCACGGGCACACGCACACATGCACACACGCACACACACACACACAAGCGCGCGCGCACACACACACACACACACACACAGACAAACAACAATTACATGCTTACATATTTTCACACGCACACAGACACACTGATCCACTCACACGCTTCCCATATTTCCTCTGCTCAGCTGGTCTCCCTCAGGGTCTTGTGAGTGTGGTGTAAACAGGCTGCTCCCAGTGTGTGGGGCTGTGAGAGGGGGCCACGCTGGAGGGGTCTCCTATGGTAGTGTACAGAGGCCTCTGTGTAGGACCCATGTAGGAGAAGGCTGAGTACAGCCCCGGGGCCTGGCTGGAGTGGGCATAGTACGCCCCGGGGGCCTGGTGCTCGCCATACTCAAACTGAGCCCTGGAGGCCAGTGAGGGGAAAGCCGAGCCATAGTGAGGAAGGCTGAGCGGGGTGTAGGTAACATGGGTGCCTGAAGAGGGAGAGGAGGAGGCCTCGGCGTAGTGGCTTGCAGACGCGGACTCGATCTTGACCTGCGCCTTCGAGGGGTCGGATGAAGACGGCGAGGCCTGAGGCTGCTGCTGCTGTTTGGAGAGCCAGGCCGAGTGCCCGCTGGCAGCGGCGAGCGCATAGGCATAAGACGAGGCTGAGGATCCTGCTGTCGGGGCCCCGGCTCCGCTCTGAGGATGGCCATTTGGAGGGAGGTACTGGTCGAACTCGTTTACATCAAATGGTTCAATGTTGGACATCACCTCATGGCTGATCTCACCGATGTCCATAGTACCAAAGTCGATGTGGGGTTTAGCACTTGATGATGGGCCGCCGGATGCTCCGTCAGCCCCTACTCCGAGAGCTAC
>OMNM01038794.1:5028-18506 GCA_900302745.1 Parablennius parvicornis | reverse complement strand
CACACACACACACACACACACACCCACACACACACACACACACACACACACACACACACACACACACACACACACACACACACACACACTTCATGGGGGCCAAATTGGAAGGGAAACAAGAAACTCCAATGAGAAGGTCCATGGTTGTAATCAGTAAACAGTTGTGTAATTTTCCCCGAAGATGAGAAAAGAAGAATCTGAGCGAGCTCTCTGCACCTGCTCGCTCACTGGCGCTGAAATCTGTTCGCTGTTAGATACAGACGGAGCCGTGTACTGAGGAAATGACCCTACTGCTCTTGAATGTAGGAGGGAAGATGGACATTGTGTCGGATTCCAAGTGCAAGAAATGTAGTGAAATGAGACGGACAACCGGAAAGGCCGAGAAACAAGGAAGGCGCAAAATAGCAGGATGAAGACATTGGCTCTCAGCCAAGTCCTTTCCACTTAGTTTCCACACCCATGCTCGCTGCTTCCCTGATATTCTCAAGATGCCATCAACAGACATGCATACGCTTTTATTTTACCTTTCCTGATGGTATAACCAGCTGTGTGAAACAGTAGTATACACTTAAAATCCAACAAGCTCTGAACTTTGAATATTTAATAACCAGTCAATACATCTCTCGTCGCATTACATCAACTTCATATATGATTTTATTACAGACAAATGTATTAGAGGAGGTTTCATGTAAAGCTTTTGGCTTTGATTTATTTCACAGGTTGCAACACTTTGTACAGTAAATGCTCTTTTGTTCTGAATATCTTTCATCATTTGTCATCCTGCCGAGGAGGAAAGTGCTTTAGCAGGTTGTGTGTGCCTGTCAGTTTGACACCGCCTGTCTCATTCTTCCTGTGTCCCGAGGCCAGAGCAGCAGAATTCCCTGTTTGAAGTATTCCTGATATACAACAGGTGTGCAGGCTCTCACAGCCAAATGTCATTTTAACACGCAGACAAGAGGACGGGACGGCACATTCCGGTCCGAGCTAAGCAGGGACAGACAAAGGTGTCCACAAAGTCTCTTTATTGGGTAACGACTGTATTGTCTGTTTGTTGGTTTTTTTCCTCAATCCACATGATGTTCATTATGACGTATGTGACCTAGAGGTGTATTTGTACAAGTTAACAATCAAACCCAGACATACAAGGTAATTTAAAAAATGATATTCCCTCTGATATTTCAGTTTTTCATCCTTGGATACACAATGTTTGGTCTTCATTGGTATATTTAATAGGTGAAGTTTATAGAAACGGGAGAAGCAACTAAAAACTGTTGAAAATATAACTTGTCCTCTTTTGACTTCTGTGGAAGGAAATGATGGCGGACTTGGTGAAAGAGGACCTGCTCCCGCTGTTGACATAAAGGACTAACGTCACCAACTCTTAATTCAGATGATCAGACACCGATGAAAGCAGTTATGAATACTATTTTCCACTAAATCCTATGCATTGGGTCCTTAAAGGTAACTGGCTACTTACATCATAGGTAAGTGAAGTGTTCTCAGCAAAATAGTTAAACTTTGAGTATATCATTTATAGTGAAATTTGAAAACAACAATCAAAGAACTGAGAGCAGGAAATGCATAACTCGATCCAGAAAACCCAGCGGCAGACGGGACGGTGCTCTGGAGTACAACCATGACCGCAACACAATTGAATATACGCAAGACAAACAGATAAGCACCAGTAGCATGTTTCCTTCATGGATCATTAGGAATCACCAGACGTAGCTCATTTCACAGAAAATTCAATAGACAATGAGAAGGTGGAATCAGTGGAAACCATTCAGGAGCTCAAAGGATAAAACAAGATTAACAGCTGCACAAAAACATGCAGAGAGATGCTTCCTGCCGATGTGTCATTCTCTGATTGGCCCAAATTCAACCTCCAGATTAGGTAAAGAACATCAGGGGAAGAAGCACAACCACGTCAGTAAAGCATGCAAAGATAAAACTGTGTAACTGTCGTCACACTATGGCATGTTCACAAATTCAGTAAGAAAATATTTAAGAGTCAGATGTTAGTCTCGCTTGTTTCGACGTTTTCAAATGAAAATGCAAAACTACCTTTTGGTGTCTGTCTACACAACAACGGTACTTTGAGCCAATGAAAATGTTACTTCTTGAAAACGGCTCCCAAGGTGGAACAAGGGAAAACACAACTATTTGGAATTTCTGAGCTCCATCCCAAATAGACAGCGAAAACACTGCACATCGGCACCACCGCCATAGTAAACAGTTCTTCTGCCTGTGGACAATAACAACAATGTTTCCTCCAGAGTGTCACGACTTCCTGTCCATATTCTCCTGGGACTTGGTAGTTTTATAGATGACAGTGGCCGTAATAACAATCCAACTTCATCGTCTGTCCATACAAATGTCTGCCTATTCGCCATTGTTAATGTTTATATTGTTCAACGCACATGTCGGTGTTGTTACTTCTCAAAAACAACCAACAGCCCCCACTAGTGGCCCAATATGAAAAAACATAATTTTAAGTGTTTCTGCTGTTTTTGTGTAAAGGGATATCCCTGTCAAAACATTGTAATATTATAAAGTGAAATCTTTTTGAAATGAAAATGCAAAAATAAAGTGTTTTTACTTTTCTTGTGTAAACAGGACCTAGAATATCCTTCGCTTTTATCCTTTATGGGAAAAAAATTCAGATCATTGGCCAAAAGCTCAGATGTTCAGACTGAATCAATTCTGAATCAAAACAAAAACATTTTTGTCTATTTGTTTGGTACAAAATCCTCTCAACAGCATACATTTTAATCTCACAAAGTGAAAACCTAAATTTTAAGTGCTGATGAGGTCTTCAGTGGTGTGAGAGGCTCATTCCACCTGTCTGGCAGTGACAGGCGCGACAGTTTGACCATGTTTCCACTGCTTACTGACAGCCTCTAGAGAGCGTTTGAAGAGCGTAACCTAATTGTGCTTTTAGCCGACGTTGCCTGACATCGTTTTACTGCTCTATTAGCTTCACATGGCAGCCTCATCTAAACTGTGACGAGCAGAGTTCCCCTCTGAAGATTAAAAGCTTCCATTAGAAGCCGTGAATGATGCTGTGACTTGACGAGAAATCGAAGCGACACAATTGATATTGTGAATTATTTCTCTCGCGTTGAAAAGTATAATCTCAACTGGAGGTAAAAACATAAAGCAAGTTGCTTCTGAAAGACAAACAATTGATGAACGAGAACACGGTAACATTTTTCTGAGAAATAAATAAATCTTCAACCACTTGGATGCACGTAAAGAGGAGCGAGTTGACCTGGCGGTCGTCCCGCTTGATAATTATTTGCAGTGGTTGACAGAAGGAGGAACTGCACTGTAGCGACGTGATGAGAGACAAGGAAAAACTGTTTACCTTTCTGTGTTTCTCTCTGCGTCGGCCGCCCTCTTTCCTCCTCCCCTCTGTTGCTGCTGCTGTCAGTCTCTCTTTCTCACCCCCTCATAATCTGAGGCTGTTGTCATCGCCCTGAGTGAGAAGTGTGAGTTTGTTTGAGAGAAGCGCTGACACGTGGCAACGGCGCGTCTTTTAACAGCGACCTGTGACTAATGACTAATGCATCACAGCGATAGGAAGAAAACCCTTACTCACCGTAAACTAAGCTTTGGTGTCTTTTCGCCCACCTGCTGCGTCGTCCCTGTCTCACGGCCAACACATGGCGCTCTAAACAGGTCTCGCAACTTTGCAATTTGTAGGTTTCACATTCTGATAAACGGATCCTGTGGAGAGGCAAAGCAGCAAAACGGCCTCCTAGTGAGTCCCAGTAACAACATGGCTGGCTTCCACTGCCTTCGGCTGAGTAATTAGTCTGTGTCTGAAATGTTTTGCTTTCACTCAGCCCAGTGACTGGTTTTCTGGGTCACAACCTAGCAGCTGCGTGACGGATATCTTCCATTCATGCACTTTCTTTCAACTGAAGCAGGTAGTCGCATGTGGCGAGGGATGCTCGTGCCATCGTAGCATTGGAGAGTGACGTATGACTCAACAGAAAATGGTCCTGATTTACTCTCCTCCAAGGCCGGGCAGGAGGCCTATTGTGAGACGGGGATCCTCCTAACGTTACAGCCAAACACATGAGGAACAGTCTCTTCTTATAAAGATTTTTCCCTGATGCCACCTGTGTGATTCATTGGAGGATACTGACAACTGCTTTTGTTTACGCGTATTGGTTCAATATGCGGAAAGCTGGAAATATGAACCACATGATGCCCGTCATCCATGTGTTTTAATAGACTTTTGATACTTATGTCATCATTTGGCAACAGGATGCTCATTTTCTGATCCTTAAAGACATAACCCATGTGTACTCGGACATTTCTGTAAAGAGGAAAACAGCTTAATGTCACTGCGAGAGCCATTGTTTTATCACTGCCAGAAGGATCCCAGTGTTCCACACAAGACACACGGTTCTACATTTTATATTATCGGCAAAGTGAACATTGCGCACATGTGGGTGAAAATATCCCAACTTTCCAGTGCAGCATGTGCACAGTGCCTGATTTTGTTTCCACAAAACCATAAAATAAACAGTTTTGGGAAAGCATCCAAACGCTCTGGAACCTTCAGGAGAATCTCATATGAGCGTGTCTGTCTGCGTGTGTGTTATTCTGTATACACTACTTGCGTTAGAGGGGTCAGAGGGATAGCGAGACAGATTCTGATCCACTGCCGAAGTAATCCTTTGAGTCAGAGGTGCTTTGTAAACTACTATGACCCCGTGCTCCTCCGCTGCAGTGTTTACGCTGACTCCACTGGCATTAAACACAAGCCACATATTTTTAACATTAGGATCCTTCAGACTCACCCTGGGCCACGTAAATAAGTGAGCTACCCGTCAGAATGCATCAGTCAACTCTCCGCCTGTCTGGACCGGCTCCATATGTGTGCGTTCGTGCGTGTGCGCGTGTGTTTAATTGTGTTTATTGAAGTCAAAAGAGGATAGTTCCTCAAAACAATGGTCATCTCTACCACCCAAATGTACTTGATTGTTTTGGAGTATCCATGCCAAACAGCTTTGATGTAGAATTATTTACATATTTTAGAATATGCAACAACATTACCACAATGTATTTGATTGGATGACATATCTCATATTTAAACACGTCTAGTCTCAGAAATTTCAAGTGCTTAACATTAAAAAAAAAAAAAAAAAAGACTTGTTTGAAACAGTCACATCTTCAGAGAATTTACATCACTGCCTTCCAGGCTTCCGAAGACAGAAAATGTGATTCAAAGCAGAGAAAAATCCAAGAGCTTTACATTCCTGTCTTGTGGGAAAATACCTGAGAAATGATTTATGATTGTAAACTTCTCCGTTGCAGCTGAGTTGATGTTACTTTTGGGAACACGGCCAGTGGCGTTTTGATATTTCTCAGCTGCTTGACAAAGTCTCTAGAAGCAGGACAAGCAAAGTGATGCAGGCAACGCTGACATCTCCTGGTCATTGTCAGCTGTATGGATTAGGTGCTTTTTCAGCTTTTTATAACCAATCAAACACCTATAGGCTTCACAACAAACTAAGGAAAACATTTACAGCACTAATAAACTTTTAGCACTGGGGGATGGATTTCACAGCATGTTGCAGAAAAGTTAAAAGCATACTTGTGGGAGAAACTGAGATTACACATCACAGCATCTCATACAACCAGTCTTACACATATTCCTGCATCTCATGTGTGTGTAGAAAATACTCTGTATACAGTATAGTTTGGGTCTTATAATGAGGTGTGAAATACTTTACATTCCTCTGCATGGCAAGTCCAGTTAAACATGGTGAGTGTGTGTGTGTGTGTGTTTGCATTGAATGAGATAAGGTGAGATAATGATCGATTGTCTTTAAATTGTGTCATCATAGCTTCTTTTCTTGGCATTTTTAGTTCTCAGACTTAATGTTACCATAAGACTTCTACAAACAAAGAGTTGTGTGTAATACTGTACAAATACAAAATGAGCTTTACATGAACTGGAAAACAGATTTTAAATAAATGTTTGACTACTTTGTCCAATGGAGATTTTTTTTTCTTCTGTTGTTGCTGTGGGGGAACTCGATCTTTCAGTGACGTTGCTGGAGAATTTATGGATCTCTAGTTTATTTTCTACAATATGCGCGCACCGCACCGTGCACATAACAGTAAAAGCTCCTCGATTTATTTATTTATGTGACACAATACGCAAGATACTTAGCCAAATCGATAAAGATTAAAGATTTACAAGCCAGCCACTTCAACACACCACTCTGAATGTAAACTTTAAACACATTTTGTTACTGATGGAGCCACAACAGCAACAGGAAGGAAAACACAGCACATTTTCATTTAGCCTCTAACTCCTGCTGCCAGTTACTAAAACCTTCACTGAAGGAAAAATATTCAGTTTAATGGATCTAATGATATATTAATAAAAACAGCAAAGAGATACGCAGGAGTCAGACTTTGGATTTGAACCACCAAAGAAAGAGGCAATAAATCAATAATGCACTCACCATGAGATGTCACAATAAAACGATACGTCGGTTGTTGTGGTTGAGAGCGAAGGCATCAATTGCTTTGTCTAAAAAAAAAACATTACACAGTCAGGAGGGAAAAGGTGCTCACATAAACAGGAAGTAGTAAGTTCAAAGGTCAATGCATCCGCTGCTCCGATTGGCTGAATAAGACAATGTTGCTTTTTAGTAACAAAAAAACCCCAACATAAATACATGTTTTATTGGTGTTCTTATTAATCAAGCAGAAAAGAAATTATAATGCTCACACAAAAAAATCTAGACATACCAGTCATATAAAAATCTAATGTATTTCTTGGGGGTACTATGGGGGTGCTATGGCCATCCAGAGCCAGCCCCCCCTTGGCGCTGCCTACGACGTTGTCTGCCTATGTGAGGCTAGTGAATGTGTTTGCTTCCACGTGTCCTTACTCTTTGTGTATCTATGTGTGTCTTGCAGAGCTGTAGTTCAGGGGGTCCAGATGGCAGGCATGAGGGGCCCGGCCTGCACTGGAGTCTGGCTCTAGAGTCCACCGGGGCTCCCACTTCAACAGGACACATTCCACAGGTAGAGAGAAACACTTCCCAAACAAGATGCACTCCTTTCTGACTGAAGATGTGCCTGTGCTGGTGAAAATGGAGAAAACATATGTCACTCAACCTGCCATACAAAGAAAAAAAAACACACAAAAAAATAAATCCAGTAACTTCCTCGACAGCTTTCCTTTTCTATGCCATTTCTATGCTACCCACTAATTGCCCCTCCTCCCGGATTGAAAAAAACAAAAGGGGAAGGAACTGCAACAAAACACAAAAAAAACCCTATTTCAGGTGGATTTTTATCTTTCCTTGTCTTTGTCTCAGGACGTGTGCCCATGAGGTCGTCACCACTGGTCCTGCTCCTCCTGATCGGCGTCCAGGCTGTACTGAACATGGGAGGTGGATTGGCCCGGAGCGCCGGGACAGCCAACCACAAAGGAGGACAGCATACAGCAGCCAATCACAGAGCAGGACAGCAGCAGCCAGCAGCCAGGGACCAGTTTTCTGAAGACCACCTTTCACAGCACCATCATAGGACCAACCATCACAGGACCAAGAAACCCCACCGGGCCGCGTCCCACACACAGAGCAGGAGTCCCGCCATGGGCCGCTCTACATTGGATTCTGCCCCTGACCCCTCCATCCCAGTGGTGGACCCCAAGCTCTTCTCCAAGAGGCGCTACCGCTCCTCGCCCCGGGTCGTCTTCAGCGAGGTGCCCCCATCACACGATGCCCTGGACGGCGAGGGCTATGACATTGAGGGGGTGAGAGGGGTGAGAGTAAGGCGCAGAGCAGGAGCGCACACCATGCACCGAGGGGAGTACTCGGTATGTGACAGCATAAATACCTGGGTGGGTAACCTGACGCGAGCCACAGACATAGCTGGAAACGAGGTGACAGTGCTGCCTAATGTTACAATCAACAACGTGGTGAAGAAACAGTTCTTCTACGAGACCACCTGTCGATCCCCCACACACAGGGGCACCCCGACCGCAAACATGGGACAGCGGGCCGGAAAACAAGGTTCCAAATCTGGCAACTCGGGTTGCCTCGGCATCGACAGCCGCCACTGGAACTCTTACTGCACCAACACACACATATTTGTAAGTGCCCTGACCACCTTCAAGGAACGGACAGCCTGGCGTTTTATCCGCATCAATGCCGCGTGCGTGTGTGTTCTCAGCCGGAAGTCCTGGGCGGGAAGACTGGGGCACTGACTGAGGAGGAACACTCCTGACCACTGAACTATGAACCAAACACACACACACACACACACACACACACACACACACACACACTAGCCACTGCAGCTTGATTGCCAATACTGTAATCCTTTCTCCCTCCACTCAACATATTCCCACACACTGACCACAGTATTCACTCAATATACACACACACACACACATGCACACACACACACACACACACCTGCCAGCTGTAACATTAGGACCACCGACAGGTGAAGTGAATAACGGTCATTATCTCTTCATGGTGACACCTGTCATCAGGCGGGTTGCTTTGTCCTTGAAGTGGATGTTATATGGAGATATAGAAGGGAAAATGAATGAGGATTGGTGACGGCGGTGGTTAGCGCTCTCGCCTCAAAGCAAGTAGATCGGGGTTAGAATACTATCTGGGCCATTCTGTGGTTTGCATGATCTCCTCACATGTGCATGGGGTTCCTACCACCGTCCAGAAACATGCAAGTGAGGTTAACTAGTAAATGTATGAATGGATGGATGGATTTGTGAAGGTTAATATATATCAGATGTGGTCCAAACAAGGAGGTTTACTTGAGGAATTATGCTCATTTTGTCGATTTTAACTTTATATTGTTTCTTTTGAAGCAACACTTAGTAGGGAAGATTGTTTTTACCTGACGTGTTTCGACTTTCTCAGACATCATCTGACGTGTGACAATGCTCTGGGAGGAGGGGGGCTTACACCCTCTCGCACACTTGGAATCCCATTATCCAAAAACTATCGGACGACACACGCATACGAGACGACTTTTGAAGAGGACTGCAGTCTGCAGTCTTGAAAACCATCTTTCCCTATTAATATTCACTTAAAAAGAAGCAATTTAAAGGAGAATTAGTGCTAGTGCAGAGCTGAAATCCCATCTCTTAGGTCCTAAAGTTGTGACAGATTGGTGTATTTTCTAGGCTGGAATAGCATATTTCATAGACTGCGAACACAAACATGATGAATAAATGTCCCTTGTGTCACACATGGCAGACTACATTATTAATCATCTGAGCTTGTGACGGCACCCGCCACAAAGGTGGACTCACAACTCCAAAGTTATTCAGATCATTCAAGTGCACCTAGGCAACCATCCCTCCACTACATCAGTGTTAGGCTACAGATTTGTTCATAATTAATAGACTGGTTAATTATTAAAAGCGGAGGGATCCTCCTGTTAACCCCTTAAAAGACAATCATGAAATACTGGAAAGTTTCCACTCAAAAGTGTATTTAAAGGGAATTTTTTAAGATTATAAACAGTAAATTAAAACCATAATATTCTTTTTATATGAAGTAGAAGCTGTTAAAAATGATAATGAGGAAAAGAAATTCCTCATTTTGAATTATTTCTCAGGCTATTCAGTAAGAGATTGTCAATGCTGTATTGAGCACTATTGTCCCACTATATCATGTATATATAACCAATGAATAACCGTTCATCTGAATTTTATTCTCTTTATTTCACATTTCCAGGTTAAAAGCATCCATCAGCTGCACAGACTGGGAAGATGTCGATAGAAGTACTTTCATACTTTCTATTATGTTTGGTGGTTTACACTCCTAAGCACATTAAATTCAGTGTTTCTGATTAAGCACATTCAGCTCATGGTACATTGGTTTTCTTAATGCTGGAGAGGTCAAACTGGGATCAGTGGCATGTCAATAATGACATTGTTTGTGAGCTTTTTGAATTTGTCCTCCTGACTGAGTTCTGCCGTAGTGGCACCTTCCAGCCAATTATTTCTTCCCGGTTGTGGCCTCAGGTGGCAGACTTGGCCGCAGACGACTTAAATTGATTGACTTGTTGGAAGAACATGATCTGCAGGTCTTACCTGAGGAGTGCGGCACAAAGACACAGACTGGTGGGCAGTATTCAGCAGCTCCTACTCTGCCACAACAAATTAGATGTATGTCAACAAAATAATCTCAATTTCATTATTCATGTAACCACATGTAATCCCTTTTGTATTTATAGGGAGGGAGGACCATAATCAGATATCAGGTTGCTGTATGCGACTGAACTGCATCCCCGCAGTCAATCTTCCATCTGTTAGGAAAAACCTATTGTTGAATCCTGCTGGAGCACCCCCCACCACCACCCCGTCCCGTCCCTGGTCTCATGTTACAAAACCACCCTCTCCCACTGTCCCCAGGTTAAATTCAACACAAGAATTAACATTTAACATGAGAAAGCCCGACATGCAGATGGCCCCTGAAGTGCAGCAAAAACCAGAACAAAACACAGCATCAATATTTCAGCCGGCCTCACCAACGGTATGCACGTACCCCCGCGGCCAGGAAACCTCATTCAGGAAGACCCCTCAGTATGTCCATATTCACAATCCAACACGCAGATGCAGGCGCACAATGAGCATCTTTATGAACTGCTGTGCCATGTTTACTCAGGCAGCGTGAGGCGCGGGGACCCCGAGGGCCTCTCCAGAGGAATCGGCCATATTGTGACCTTCAGCTGGGACAGGCGGGCGAAGACTGAGAGCCAATGAGATGTGACGGAGCAGATGAGAATGTGGCTGATGCAGAGATAGCAAATTTCTAGGAATGTCAGCTTTCAGCTGGTTTGAACGTAGACCTTAAACAAATCTGCCACTAACAACATTTTTACTTCTATTAGGACAGTCAGAAGTGGAGAAAGCGGTGAGAATTACTCAAATAACATTTCTTCTAATTATAAAGAGTAACAATTGGTATGAGTAGTGTCTTTCACGATACTACTCGCCATGAGACGAGAGCGCAACACTTCCAATGAGAACTAGTTTAAAATTAATCTGATCCACTCTTAACATTTTCATCTTTACTCCACAAGCTAAAATAGGGTGGACACCGTCTATATTAAGAGGAAAAACCTCATCCTGAAGTAATGAATTGTCAAATGTCACACCGGATGATGCAGTCAGTTGTAACATTTAACTTGTTACAACTCACCGACAATCACCAGCAACCTTCTAACTGCAGCTGACTCTGGACTTTTATCCATCCTCCTCCTCCTCGATCCAAGTGTGGCGTTTGACAAGATCAAACACACCCTCTGGACTGGTCCATACCATTTCATTGCTATATGCAGATGAGAATCAGTTCTACATTTATGGAGTTTGTATATTCTCCCAAAAAACATGCATGTGAGGTTAATTGGTAATGATGAATTGTCCCTGGATGGGAATGTGTGTGTGTGGTTGTTTGTCTGTGTATATTTGTTTGCCCTGTGACAGACTGGCGACCTGTTCAGGGTGTACCCTGCCCCTGGGATTGGCTCCTGCTCCTCGTGACCCTGAACCGGATAAGCACTTAATCCACATAACAACTGAACTGTAAATATTCTTGATAGAGATTTAAAGATCAGAGAAAAAGAGAAGTTTGTGCTGAATAGAGTAGTCATGTTGATTTGAAGGTATTAAAGTGCACCTGAATCTATTCGTTCACAAAGTGTGGAGCAGGCTTAGCTATGCGATGATGTTGCAGTGGTTTGACCTCTTCTGTTACGGTTAGAATCCATGTTCCTGGGCCTTTCTCCATTTCTGTGCATGATGAGGTTTTCTGCAGGTCCTCTAATTGAGTCCAAAAGCCAAAGAACATACGTTTGAGGATAAGTGGGGAGAAAAATTGCCATTTATTGTGAACGTGAGTGTCTCACTGACATTCTGCTGGGATTGGCTGCAGCCCCCCGGAGGGACCCTCGGTTGTATGAAGTTGTGTAGATGATTGATTGATGGATGGAGCCAGTCTCATCCAGGGGCTATGAGAGTTCAGTGATTCATTGGGGGAAAAAAATAATCTTTTATCATTTTAAACTGTGACAATTGTTTGACAAAGAAATAATTTTATGTAAAAATAAAAAGAAAGAAGCTTTAGTGCAATAACTTAGGTGTTGACATTATGACATTTTCAAACTATATGTAGTTTCTACAAATCTGCCTCCCCTTTACAAGCTGGATGTTATTCACCATCCACCACATGACTGGAGCAACATTCAGGACTCACCATTACTGCCATGTCCCTGATAAACTGGACAGACAAATTCACTGATTTCATTACATTTACAAAAATTTCATCTCCATGTCCTTAATATTCAAAGCACAAATCGCAGTCTACCTTCTAGTAGATTCATCAGTCTACCGTACAACCGATAATGACCTATCACTGCATTGGCTTTTACCTTTTATCAATATGTTCATATATGTATTTAATGAATGTGTCTTTGTGCCTCATTGCCCGTTACTTGCTTCAATGGTTTCATTGTAATTGAGGACTAGTTCTCAGTTGACCTACCTGGTAAAATTAAGGTGAAATATAAAAAAAAAAATATGAACTGAAACTACTTAAACATTGTCAAATTGAAAGGATCTAACAGGACCAATAAAGTTTATGCTTTTATTACCTATTAATCACTCACACCAAGAATTTCCCGTAATTTGAAAAACATTAGAAAATCAACCACAAGCTACTAGAGAGAGTTGACGTAGGTACAACGTGGTTGAAGCGACTCATCCTCACACACTTTGAACACGTCCCCGCTTTGATGTATCTTCTCTCTTAGAAAGTGAAGTTTGTTCCTCCGGCCTCCATTGTAGCCCAGATCTCCACAGGATCCAGCTCCCTTACATCGCAGGAGCAGCTGAACGGGTCTCAGCATTTTGGCCGTTACTTAACCAACCACAGAGTCTCTGGCATGGCGGTCGGTCCCCGGGGCTCAGTAACTGCACTCTTATTCACCAGAGGTAATGACAAAACAAGCGGGATGTTAATGGTTTGTGCGATTAACATGGACATGTGGAGATGACAAGCATGCAAATGACTGAAGGGAAGGAAAGGGAAGGCCTCCGTCAGGCCTGTAGCACTCAGGAATGATGCAGTTTTTAGTTTGAGATGTCAAAACATTAAAAAAAAAAAATAAAAATCTTCTACAGCTGGATTGAAACTGAAAAACTTGTGTACTGCAGGTCGATTTTTGTGCAGCATTGTCACCCGTAAACGTCTTTGATTGAAAAGGTGGGCTATTAGCTTTTGGCACATTCATCATAATTAAAATATGCATTTTGTGTGTGTGTGTGTGTGTGTGTGTGCGTGTGTGCGTGTGTGCGTGTGTGTGTGTGTGTGTGTGTGTGTGTGTGTGTGTGTGTGTGTGTGTGTGTGTGTGTGTGTGTGTGTGTGTGTGTGTGTGTGTGTGTTATGCACTGGTAGGCT
>OMNM01038761.1:0-18846 GCA_900302745.1 Parablennius parvicornis | reverse complement strand
GAATGTAGAAAAAAAAAAAAAAAAAAAAAAAAAAAAAGTCGAAAGTCGAGCTGAATAGCAGCGCCTCTCTCGGCCTAGATAGAATGAGGTGTTTGGAGCCGAGTTTGACTCAAAGCAGAAAATGAGCTGCAAGTTATACTGTACAGTTGCAGGTCTGTCCAGAAGATTTAACACTCACAAAAGAGGTTTTGTTTTTGTTTTTGTTTTTTTTATTACAAACAATGGAGCAAATTCTTGATTTAGAGAACTTTCTCCTTTCTCTTTCGTGTGATTATTCAAAAATGAATCCTGAAGAGTAAACCGTCTAATAAATATGTGCCGGTGAAGAGGTTTTACCTTACAAAGTGACTATAATTGTTACCATGTGCCATATTCGTAAGCACGAAACACACAAAAAAAAATGACCTATGCATAATAAGCAATGGAGTTGGAGGAAACCAGTTAAAACAAAAAAAGTGTGCATCATGTTGGCTTTGGATTGAGTTGTACAAAATCCAAGTTACAACATCAGAAAATGACGACTAAAAACAAATAATATCTAAGGTCCAAACGAAACACAAAAAGTTGATTGAACTCAAGGCAACCAAGTCGCATATCCCATGAGCAAGGCGTAGTTCAAGTTTACAGATTAAAAGACAAGCAGCTTGTGTATTCAACTGATAACCAGGCAAAAAAAACAAAAAGTGCCCATCTCTGGTGTTGAGGACAGCTGGAGCCTCTATTACAGTATGTCTTTAAGAGCTAACGTTACTGAATTAAGTTGTGAAGATGACAAAGGCTGAAACACCTCGCGACTACTCACGGCAACCACCAACAAACAAACAAAATTAGCATCATCAGAGTCTATTATGTTTTACCTTTAAAACCTCGCAGACCAGCAACTCCACGAGGGTACGACCTGGTGCAAACAACCTAAAGAAAAATATCTGTAATGGGAAATAAATCCTAATATTAAGATCCTGTAAAAGCTGCTGTTGAATTGGACCATGTTAGATTGGGCATGGTAACTACCGCAAATTAAATATGTTCTCAGAATACTCATTTACAATTTCATGTCAAGTCCCATGCTATGAAATTAATTTGACACCCAGACAAACGCTTCAGCCAAAACACATAGCCCAACTGTCAGCAGTGCTTAGGCTGAGGTGTTTCACTCATCTGAAAACTGAGCTGGTGGAGTTCCCGTCCTTTTTATTTTTATTTTTTTTCGATATGCAACCAACATCCACAAGTACCAAAAAGAACTTTTGTTCAAAGTTTTACTCAGTCAGTAAACCAAAAATACCCTGGACTTTTCCTTTTATAGAGACAGAAGCCTTTAATCCGTGGGTAGGCTGAGTTCCCAGAGGTAAACAGCCAGGTGCCCCGTGTCGGCACATTTAGTTTCATAGTGGTGGAGTGGTCGAGAAAGCACAAGAGGTGATGTTCTGCACGGATGTCCAAACTAATAAACGTCACCAAGAGTGGACTCTAAAAATCCAGAAACACTAAATGCGGCTGTAATCGACACCGATGCTGCCAGGGAGTGGCCAAGTTGTTTGGTTCCTCTCGGAACGGAGAGCAGGCTGACTCTGGGTAAAGGAAGCAACAATTAGTCAATGTCTCTGCAGAGAATGTACCAAAAAGGTTTGTTTTTTGGGTTTTTTTTTTTTTTTTTAAAGAAAATAAACAGCAATCAAACTGAAAACCACTGAAAACTGTGGACATATAAACATCACATGGTTAGTTTGTGCAACTCTGATGTTCGGTTTTACTGCCGCATGAGATCGTAGAAGGAGAATGGGCTTCTGTTGGACCAATGAGAAGCACCCAACTACATTGTCAGTCTAACCTCTACTATATCGCAAGCTAACCACTGAGTCAGTCCTCGTAATAGAAGAAAACGTTCTCACATTCAGCACACACTACGTACACACTGAAGCGTCTGAGCATTTAAGGTATATGAACACAATTTGAGATCGTCTTCGAGGAGTTGCCACAGCGGTGATGTGATTCCAGGTTTCGTGCCTTTCCTCAAAGAGTGGGATTCAAACTCCGACCTCCCGGTCACAAGCTCGCTAAAGTAAATGTACATATTGAACAGGTAAATATCCATCCAGCTGACATCAGGCAGACCCTGCACTACTTGCCAGTTCATCACAGAGCCATCCATAAGACACACTCATTGATAAATTAATCAAACAGAGAAGTCTTTGGACTGTGAGCGGAAGCCAAAGTACCTCGAGAAAACCAACAAGACAAACACACAAACTCCTGACAGAAAATGTCCCAGTCCAGAATCAAACAGGGTCGTCATGCTGCGAGCCTCTCATGCCCTCAATTCATATTTTTATTTGTCCCCCCCCTCATTATCTAAGTTTAGATCTTCGTTGTGAGAACATTCAGAGCTCCAGGGCCATGAGGAAGAGGAGTCCGAAATGTATTATTTGAATAAGCACAGACCAGTAAATCAGACGGCGATTATGCTTTACAGTGTTTTTAAGTTCTTGATAGTGCCACAGGCCGGCCTGGGGGACAGACACACAGGCACCGTGATGTAAACTGAAAGGATAAAGTCCAACTTTTACAGCAAACACAAAGTGACGTTTGATGCACACCATGTTGAAACTTTTCTCCGAAGCGTTTGGACTCTCTTAATAGGTGTAGGAGAGCGACGAACTTTGACCCACTTTTCTCTTTTCAATAAAGAGTTAATTAGGAAATAGGAACAAAGTGAGTTACTCTTCAAGCGAAAGAGCTCGATGTTTAGCTGCTTATACCACCTACCTTCCCTCTCTACTCCTGAGACGCCCTCAGGCTTCATCTTTCGGCGACGTCTGTTTGCATTCCTGTCGAGCTCTATTTAAAGGCTCCATCACTCCGCCGGTTACAAGAATGCACATCTGCAGCGAGACCCACGTCTCACCGTCTGCCCCCCACCCCCACCTTGACTCCGTCTGCTCATGTGCACGGCCATTTATTTTTAATCAGTGAGGTAGCTTTTACTACTGCCTCAAAAATTACAATCACGGCATAACATAAATATACAAGAGGGAAGAGTGGGATGTTTATCACAGCAACAAGTGTGTTTGCCAAAGGGGAAGCTCTGTGCTTGTGTTTTGGAGCTACAAACAAAACTCCCAGGAGTGAAAACCTACAAGTTACAAATACTGACATTAATTATTTTCAAGTATGTAATGTAAACCATAGTTACACACAGTCATGAGAACAGCTTTATCTGCTTCATATATGCTTTGAAAGTAGATTGATTGTATAAATGAAATGCCAGGTCATAACAATGCAATCAAATATTGCTTGAAAATAACTAATACTTTGAATCATCTTTAAGTCTGACCCAGTGGCAAAAACTTTATCTTTGCATGCTAACTCAGGCCCCGTACACATGACAGCATTTCAAAAGAAAAAAAAGTTTTTGGTTTTAGAAAAGTTTCATGTTTACATGCAATGTTTTGCAAACACTGACAATGAATACAACGAGTACACGGACACTGGTATGGACGATGAACGGCTGACTCCCAACTACAAAACTACAAAGTCCCAAGAGATGTGCACTGGACGTCATGACACTCCGAAGGCCGTTAATGTTGTTATTGTTCATCTCCTCGCTCATAAGCAGAAGAACCATTTATTATGGCCGCAGTTCGCATACACGGAAACAGCATCTTCAAAAAGTTGTATTTTCAGAGGGTCTGAGCACCGTTGTCGTGCAAAGGAATCCCTTATATATCCCTGATAATGTCTTGAAAGTGTTGAGAGTGGGGGACCCAGTCCCACATACTTGTTTTTGCATTTTGAGTATCAATGTTTCCGCTATACATTTTTTTTTAACACAACACAACATGAATGCTCATTCAAACATGTTACACATAATTTCCACAAGTGATCAATTACACCAAATTGATCTCATTTATTTATACAAACTATCAATCTGTTAATCATTTGAGTTTCAGTAAATGCTCTTATAAGCCTTTGTAATTACTCAGTTTGATTGAATGCTTCAACATTTCAGGCACTGCTGACAATCTTTGTTATACAGTGATCACTTGCCATTCCATGAATGAAACTGGGGTTAAATTTCATTGAAACATGTTCAATAATATTTACTGACATGTATAATGTGGTTTTAGGCCGTTCATCCAATACAGTCCAAATTTGCCATGTTGTTTGCAAAGCAATGGAGTCCTTGCAGGCGTGTGGGTTAAGTATAAATAAAAAGCACATAAATCGCATAGAAGGGCATCAGGTGTAAAACCTATCCGTGATGTAATGCCGTAAAACACTGCGATTTTCAGCCATCTCAGATGAAAGATAACAATAGTGAGAGAATCGTAGTGATATCTTTGGTCTTGGCTCTAAATCGGTGGTCCTACTATGAATTTCTGCTGCTGCGACCTCTGGCACCTAATCAACCAATAAAAATGCAGCATGAAATGACGTAATGATCAGTGCGACACCCAAGTAGGTGCTTTGTGGCTGCAATGGCCAAACGTCTAAAATAAACAATGTATGTGGGATGTAAACAAAACCTTTTTGGGGGATTTATTAGTTTCTTTTTTCTGAATGGATGGTACGCACTTATGAAGTGTTATCAAATTGACGCACATACATTGTTTTCATCTTGCGATTTGCAAACAAAAAACTTCATGTCGGTCGTAAAGTTTATCAGATTCATGTCGTACAGTGTAGCTGGTCGTGAACTTAGAAGATTGTAAAAAATTGTACAGTGTGTATGTAGCAGAATAGTTTTGTTTTTTGCTTTTTTTAAACAACTTTAAGAAACAACTAAGTACATTTCCTTCACTTAGACAGTAAATGAATTGAGTAGAAACCTCTTTCCACCTCTGAAGACAAGTGATGCAGGAATATAGTGTTTTGATTGCTGTGTGGTACTACACCTATAAAAACATCAGCAGACTTTTGCAAACACATAAACTTGCAGCAAACACACCACTTTTGGCACACACACAGATCCATTCACACACAAGCCATACAACATAATGACCATCAGAGTTATGTACTTCATTTCAAAAAGCAGAAAAGCACAATATGAAATACTCTCGTTTTCCTGGTGCTGTCTGAGCTGAGAAGGCAGAAGCAGGCCAGCCAGCGGCATGACACATCCCCATAGTGAACAACATTGGAGTAACTGTGTCTCTCTCCCCTCCTGTCCGGTGTAGTGAGGCGGATGAACTTCTCCCCCTCCCCTCCTCCTCCACCCGCAGCCACCTCGCCGCTAATTCCTCCCTCCTCCTTCCCGGCTTTAAAGAAAACAACTCACCTTGAAAAATCTCCCGCCCGAGTTAAACTGGCATTATTATGTTGTCGTCTTCCATGGCTGAGGACTTTCAGGAGTTGTTCCTCGGCTCCAACGAGGAGAGCTGAGTAGACGGACTACACTAGCGGGGCAGGAGAGCAACAAAGTCGGACAAGCGGGAGAGGGAGGGGGCGGTGGGAGGAGGAACGAGACCCAGACGGTAGTGGCCGTCGCATGATTGGACGGGAGAGCTGTCAATCATCCGGGATGAGTGGGCGGAGCCTAACTGTAAAGGGATTACGGAGGCTGAGCTATCAGCGCGCTGGGTTGAAGTACGAGGAATGTGGCGTGGAAAAACAGACAGGAGCGCTGTACTTCAAGTGTTTGCATCTATTTATGTGGCGGGGGATGGGGGATGTTGTTTGCTGTGAATATTGGGTTCAGCAAATTAAAAAATAAAACCCAAAACTTTTACAACATAGTTGTCACTCATATTGTGTAAGGGGCTCTTTTATATTTTGAAAAGAATATATTCACTTGTATGTATTTTTCTGACAATATGTGTCTGTCTGTCATACATGGGGTTGTCTTTTGTTCATTTTAATTTTTTTTATTTGTTTTGGTTGGTTTTTTGTTTTTCCGTCTGATTAAGAACATTATAGAAATTTGCCAATACCACCTGATTGTGAGGTAATGCAAGGCAGCAAAGGCACATTTATTTCTCAACCACCATTCAGACCTAAGGCAATTCACAGTGCTTTACAAGGAAATATGAAAAATACAATAAAATAAGTTGATTAAGAATATCAATCACAACAATTAAGAGGTTGAGAGACATTAAAACAACCTGATTAAGAATTATAATAGATAATAGATCAAGTAATGACATTATTAAGATTGACTTGGTAAAATCAGTCAAATTTATTGTTTATTGGAAAGCCTGAGGAATGATTTGAAAGAAGTGAGTGTGTCAGCAGTCATCCATTGTTCAGGGAGTATGTTAATAAGTGAGGAGCATAGAAAATTAAAGATGCTTTGCCTTGTTTATTTCTTGCTCTGGGAGAGGACCTCTGAGGCCTGGATATTTCATATTCTTCTCATTCAAAAACTTTGTAGACGAGGAGTAAGATTTTGAAGTCAATCGTTTCACAGTAGCGGACATTACTGTAATGTAGAAATTGAAATCGGTAAAGATAGAGTTTGAGTGACACGGTTTAAGCTGGCAGAGCCCCAATTGCTGTCATTCACTAAATAGCGTTATTGTAGCAGTTGTATAAATATTACTCTTGAGGATTTGCTGTTGCACTCAGCATTAGCACATCTATAAATATCTTCTCTGACTAAGTTACAGCCATGTTTATATCCAGTGCAACTGCACTCTTTCTTGTGTGAATAACTGTTTATTCAGATTTGAAAGTGATTGTAGTCAATCATAGCCCTCTTATGTTTTCCTTCTATTTGCAAACATTTCCCGATTATTTTTCTTGAAAATACTTTTACACAAATTCACAGACCTTTTCAACTACTCTCAAAATGACTTCTCAAATTATAATAACTGTACCTTCTTTCTGTGGGCAGATATTCCCAAAATGCCAGGATTTGCAAGTCTACTGTAGCTTTTCAAATCTCCTTAAAATAGTGAGATAAACATTTATTTTGTATTGAAGTTAAAGTGAGGACAACAGGTTACACGTGCTGCTATTATTAAGTTGGGCTTCAATGATTATTTCTCTGTACAGCCTTTATTTTCCCATCTTGGCAACATCTGGCACTGTTTCCTGGAGTATCGGTTCCCGATAATTATTTGCAGCACTATGCAACTGTAATTACGGCTGCAAACCTAATTTCTACAGATTTGCCAATTTTAAGGAAGCTTCTTTTGTGCAGCTAATACAGTCCCAGGTTGGGAACTCAGTGCTTATGCAAGTCTGAAAACTGTCCCATCCCCTGCAATGACTGAGTCAAACATATTTTCTATAAATACCTAAATGGATAATAATTTGGAAAAGCATAATAATTTTCCTTTAAATAGCAAGGAAAGCAACATTTAAAATGTTTTTTTTTTCTATCCCTTTCAATTGTTATCATTGATGATTCATGTAATTTCAAATGGAATCATTTAAATTACTCGTGCTGCTTTAACATGATGCATATCATGATGAGAGATTAGGTATTATTCAGTGGAGGTTTTCTATTTTTGATGCAATGTACAACTTTCTACTTTTACAGCAGTTACATTTTTGTTAAATGCTAAGTTGTCAAATGCTAAGTTAGAATGCCAAACCCATCTCTTGTGGACATGAGAAATATCCAGCACAAGTCCTATCCTGCGCAGAAAGACACAACTATGACTGATGTGCTTATTGACTTGCTTTATCTGTTATGTGATATGTACATAAACACATTAAACCCATTTATACCTCCAGTGCTACGTGCTTTATCAGACAATAAAACAGATGACGCTGACATCTCATTACTGGAAGCAGTGACCTTTCACCTCCCTGTCATGAATGTGAATGGTAGGTGAAAAACACATTTGTCAACGTAACGCACTCTGCTCCACACTACATGGATTCCCTTTTCAGAGAAAGGATTAATTTCAGCGGTGTTAGATTCCTTCGTATGAGGTGTATGACTTAAATGATCAAGAAGGGACATAAAACAATCATTCATTGTTAAAACCCAACAGTGGTAAATTGTGTTATTGAACCCAATGATGCTGTGAGTTCTATGCAAATTGCGTGTGTTTCAGCAACAGTGGTCAAAAAGTAATGAACTTCACAAGGTTTCAGTTGAGTTAAGATGATCGATCGGTTATGAGGGCTTTAATGAGACCAACATTGAATGTTTGTCTTTTTGAATGAACAAAAACATAATTAGAAATGCATTTGCTGTGTGAACGTTGTAAGAAGTAAATGTCTGTTCATTGTTTTTAAACAGTGAGTCAGTGCTGAGAAGTCAATGTTGAAAGGACAAACATCTGCTGGTTATGTTGAATAAATAATGTTTCATGTCTCTGGTCTTTCCCATATTACAATGGACGTCATTGACAAGTATGTGATTTTATACATCTCATTTGTTCCCAACATTCAAAGGGAAGAATCCAATGAAGCACCGATGGCAATGAAGGGAACCCAGTAGATTGGTGAGGTAGAATCCGGCAAGTCATCAGAAAATGAAGACCAAGTGACATCCATTATTCCACCAGAAAAAAAGGGTCACTGACCCTGACCTATTTGGAAGAGTTACATGTCTCATTAGGAGCTGTTGAGTAATAATCAGCAACTAATCCTGAACAAGAAATATCCAACTGTTTTTGGCTAATTGCCCACCTATTTGTTTTTGTTTTTCATATTTGTGCTAATGTGTAACCAACTGTGCCAATTGGCAAGAAAAATGTTGCCCTGAAGTTTAGCATGTTGTTATTTTATTGGACATTTTCCTCAGTTGCTGCACCTGAACAGCCTTCATTAAAATATTTAACGTTTGAGGCACAGTTTGTGTTTTGCTGTCCAACTGGGTGCACCTGCTTCTTGTTGACTAAGCTCTTATCCATCTTAACAGTTAGTCTGTCAGTCCATCATTTCATTTAACTGCCTGTGCATCTGCCTTAGAAGCTACAGTCCTGTCTGTGTGTTCTCATTAACCCAAGTCTCATTAGTCTTGATCTCCTTTTCCACTGTTGGAGCTTTCATGTTTTCCATCCATCATTTAGCCATCTTTATTTAGATATCATTTATTTTGATTTGTGCCACTTCCATTTCCACAGAGTATCACTGTATTATTGTGTGTCATGATTCTGCGTGAGCTAGCAGGTAAGACAACATTTCTGTTTTGCATATTGTCAAATTTAAACGGGAAGGAAATAATTTTAATCTTTAATAATCACTTCAGCTGTCATCAATGTGTATTGTGATGTATAATAACATAGCATAGGTAATTGGATGGTTTTGAAACCACCATTTTCACACAATTCAACAAGTTAAATTAGAATTTTTCAAAAATTGAGTTGTAAATAAAACTAGTGTGAACTGTGGTCACCGAATTAACTTGATCCTAAATTTAAAAAAAAAAAAAAAAAAGGCTTTTCATACTGTGCTTTTTATTCCTGCAAATCTGTCAAAAAAGGACAATAAAAACATATTTAAATTCTATTGAACCAGAAGACAAAAAACCCTCATCAGCCACCTGTTGCATTGTATACTAGGTGTTGCCTCCCTCTGCTGGCCAATTGGACTAATTATAGACAAATGTGACAGGCGTATGCCATTTTCCGTTTCCAAACACTTGTTTTAATTCAATTACAAGGCTCTAATGTAGAACGCATCAGAGTTCTTCATAGCTGGAATGCAACTGTGAGAAAAGTTTTTTTCCTCACAGTTTATTACTGTAACATATTTAATTAATTCAGATTTTATACTATGTCACATTTCACTTGAGACAAGCAGACATCAACATGTACCGAATCCCACCAGTATCTACGTGACATCACAGGATGAGGGGGAACAAAAACAAAAACACATCAGTAAGGTTGTAACACAGAGCTTTATGTATCTTATAAAACCTTATGGCCATGTGCACCTTTAGCTTGTTTGAGGTGTGTCAATAAAAGGTCTCTTACTTATGCGGCTGTGGTGCGGTCTTTTGCCATGTGTGAATGCCACCAAAACCAATTGGAATAATGGCCTGATGTACACAAATGTGTGAATCGGGGATTCTGTCACTTACACATTGATTAAGTTTGACCTGTTACAAATTAGTGGATATTTTAAATCTCTTTGATAGTTCAGGGAAATAATCTTTCATTTGTTTAGTTTGAGGTAGCCTGTAGCATCCGTACCCTGTGTGGATTTTTTTTTACTGTACACAGGTAGTAGAACAAACGCGTGTGTATTTATTAACTTATCATGTTTAGTGGCATAAGTTAAGTTTTAACACATATTTCTAGTAAAACACATGATTTGGTGTGGTTTCCTTCAATACATTTGAAACTAGCTCCTAAAATACCACCACATGAGTTGCTAGAAAGAAAAAAAAAAAAAAAAGACCACAGAGTCCACAGGAATTCTAACCAGATGTCATAAGAATTTATCTTATGCAGACGTCCATTGATCTTTCTCAGAGAGAACATGCAAGCTCCACACGACTGAACTTGAACCAGTGGTATTTCTGTTGTGACGTGAAGTGTGCAATCCACGACACTACTACAAGGCTTCAAATACTATTATTTAAACTGCAAAATCTTAAAAATTTCTGAATATAAGGACATTGTATCTACATACCCAAAGCAGAATTGTACGCACAAGATATGGAATATTTTAAAACCTTGTAGGTGCTATAAAAAAAAACAATAAGACACATTTTATTCAAACATGTCACCACAATGTGCCACCATGTTGAAAAATTGTTTCAGGTCCTTGAATCTTTAACTGACCAACAGAGGGTATTTTTTGTAGAATATTCAAGCATGAATGTGTCAGTTTATACAGGTAATGAGGATGATATTTGCCGTTTACTTCCAGATTTTCCAGGTACAATCTAATTGGATGATTGTTGTCATGAGAATACTCTCAATTCAGAAGTGGGAATATCCTATCCTATGAGCGTCCAGCTCCCAGTTCAGCAAACATTAGCTACAACTAGAACAAATACACTGTTGTATTCAAACTCTGTCTGTGTGATGATAGCGTGATGTTAGGAGGGATGGAGGGTGGTGCCATCCAGTAAAGTCACCACAGAAATGTTGCTAAAAGTGACGTTGGTTCGCTTTATTTTATGAGTTCTGAAGTTTTAATACAGGGTGTTCATTTCCCATTTACCGACACACCAATAGAATTTATTACAGTCTGATGTGAGACTGATGGATTAATCACTTTTAAAAGTTCCCCAAAAAATTGTGTTTTAAAACTGAAAAGACATCATGAATCACAAAACAAAAAACTAATTAACAAACTGTTTCAGTAACTGTTTTCCACTCAGTTCCAGTGGCTGACATTTATGCATCCATTCATTGCAATCACAATAGTTTACCAGGCCATAGCAGATGTTCTGGATACAACGTTAATGCATCCAGAGCCCGATGGGGTTTTGCTGTGTGCTATAGTTTCCCCCTCCTGACTCACTGCCTACAAACACGTCGCCGGCCAAGTTTGACTCAGATCCTCACAAAAGCAGCATGTTGGCTCCTGTAAAACAAAAAAAAAAAAAAAAGGACTAAATGGAAGTGTACGCATTCACACAGACATTAAAAAAAACAACAAAAAAAACCCCCACTTCGCACCAATAAGTGCAAACCCACAAGCACTGAAACGCCAAGGCCTTCACACATAATGGGACACATCAGACACCCACTGACACCAGCTCTCCCACCTTACAAGTTGTACAGACAGAACTCAGATCCTGAGCTAAAAGACGAAATAACAACAACCGAAAAACAAAGAAGAAGAAGAAGATCCACTTCATGTGACAGGCTGAGTATGGATGAGAAATGCGTGATGTAAGAAAAAAGTGTCTGGCAGGAAACATGATGTAGAATGATGGTAGAAGGGTGGAAAGGGTGGGAAAGGGTGGAAAAGGATGGTAGAAGGGGCTCAATTTTAACTTTGATTACATCAGTATACTCATTTAAAGAATAATTCTTGAGATATGGACCATTCGTACATTGAACATAGAAATATGTGAGGGATGCCATTTTTGTGTGGTGGGTATTATTAAGTCACTCTTATGAAAGATAACTACTACAATAAGACCTATAAAGTTTTCCTGTGAGAAAGTCCCCTTGTCTAATTAGAATAAAGGTCTCATCAGTTTGTAAATATTTTAAGTGACAATGTGTTTACATGGCAAAGTAAAAAAAAACAAAAAAAAAAAACCATGTCAGTTTGCATGGAAATGGCAGAAATGCTGAAAATTATGAAGTTAGCATACCAGGATATTATTTTCACTTGGAAACAGTGTTGTGTAAACGGGACACAAGACTCTTGAAAAAAAAAGTACTGTGTTGTTAATTTGCACAAATAAATGTAACCACATTTGCAGTGCGAATCGGTGTGAGACCAACTTGAGATATTGATAGATTCTAAAACTAGCACTGAGAGTTGGGCTGTGGTTTGCTCCGCTTTGTCAACACTAGAGTCTTTTGTGTCTTGTGTCGACGGAAGAATGTACAACCTGGGTAATATTGCATCTGACTTGTCTGAATAGCCAAAGTTGTGTTTTTTTTCCGCCCTCACAAATTAACAAACATCAGCAGCAAGCTCAGTGTATATCTCTAAAGCGACACAGTGTGTCTTTTTGGTCGTGATAATGTCAGTTTTCAATAACTTTTGACATGTGGCAGGATGTTCACTGTCAAGCGGAAGCGGTTTATTTATTATCAGCCGCTATCAGCTCCGAGAGTATTTTCATGAAGAATAAATACGGACCTTCTTAATTTGTTGCATTCAAACTAGCCAGAATTAAGTTTAACCAAGTTGGAATCACACACGTTACCATGTGGATTTAGTCTATGCAGTTAGAATGCTCTTCACCAGGTGTTGATCAGTTTGGGTAAATTAATCCTCAATGTGAAACAGAAATAATGGTGCAACTTTTTATGTCAAGATGCTTCAAAACTACATGAAAAACACAATAAATGCAATAAATGCCTTAAAATCAACAGTTAACTTTCGCCTAAATCTTCTGTAATCGATTTGTTAACCTCCACAGGTTATGGATTGTTGGATCTGTGTACTTTGTTTTTTGTTCCATACATCCATTCCATCAACCGATTACCCTATCTTTTTTTAATGTATTATTATTATAAATTTGATTGTGTCAGTGTAGTCAATTAAAGAAACTGATGTGACTATCTTCAGTGGTTTGCCGTGAATTTGGTCAAAAACTACAGGAAAGACAACAAAGTGAAATTCAAGCTACTTTGGTATTAATCTTTAAAAAGAAGCTACAGCAGCTTCTGTGTTAAAGCCCGAGTGTCACTGTGACGCTTGACCGCTCTGTTATCGCTCCTTGAAGCTTTTAAAAGATGAAGGTATAAGAATGGTGCTTTAAATAAACTTTGACTTGGCTGCTCAGTTAAGGCTGATCACACTCCAAGTCGCTCCACTATAATCTTCCCTTATTCCTCTCCTCCTTCCACTGGATTTGCTTTTTTTTTGGTGAATATGTGTTTAACACAACTTTTTGAAAATGCCGTTGCTGCGCTTTCGCTCAACCGCGATAATTCTGCATATGCGCAAGCAGGAAAATGCTACTTTTTGAAAATATCTCCCAAGGTAGAATACAAATGTGTGAATACATGGACATTAACAACAACGGCGGCTTCCAGAGTGTCATGACTCTCAGAAAATCACCTGAAATAGTAATCCAACTTCTTCGTCTGTCCTTAAGAATGTCTGTGTACTCAACACTGAACATATTTACAATTCTCTCTCTCTCTCTCTCTCTCTCTCTCTCTCTCTCTCTCTCTCTCTCTCTCTCCCTCTCTCTTTCTGTGGTGTCATTACAAAAACAAAATACAAAAACAAAAAAAGCATCTACTTGTGGCCCTACTTAAAAACGACAGTGTTTTCAGCATTTCTGCCGTTTCCTTGTTCAAAACATTGCCGTGTAAACACAAACCTTTTCCAAAATGAAAACACAAAAGAGGTGCATTTCCACTTGAAACGTTGTCATGTAAATGGGGCCAGAGTGTCTCCTCTGATGAAACACTTTGTGAAACACGAGCTGAAACGCTCTGGCAGTCACCTTCTCGCTGCTTTCCATATTTTTACTACGACAGTTCCTGGAGGTGTTAGCACAAATTGTTATCTTTAAGGAACAGTAGGAAAGGAATCTGGTGCAATAGAGCCTTTGGATATTCAACACGATACCTTCTGCGAACCAGGGTCCAGACTGTGAGCATACAGATGGTTAAAAGTGTGCCTGTACAACAAAACAGTGCTGATATTTCTGGAAGGATGAAGTGACAGCTGATGTTTTGGACGTGGTTTCGATGCACTCACGGCCAACAGGACTCTCCTGTGTGTTACAATTTGCAGAGTGACAGTGACTCACTGCTATACCAACACCCTTTTACCCACACACAAACACACACACACACACACACACACACACACACACACACGCACACACACACCATGGCTCTTCACATGCATGATGTCAGCGGCTGGCAGTGGGTGGGTGTGGTCTTCACCCTCTTGTTGAACATACCAGAGCTTAAAAGCTGAACAGTTGAAGCTGTTCCCTCCCTCACGCACACAGTTTGTTTCAGTCTGACTCACATCAGCATTCACTGGAGCGGCTTGTCCATTCAGAGCAACAGAAAGGTGAATATAAATGCTTCCTTTCTTTTTTACATAAATTTGTATCTGTGAATATATATCCTGTTGTGTTTTTAAAATATTCCTTCAACATCTCTCTCTTCTTTGTTGCTCTCTTTTCTGGATGTGGACACGTCAGCTTATCTTCCATCTGGAAAGAAGCTTTTGATAAGTTCGACTGTAGTTGAGGAAAGGAAGATGTCTCTCCCGGTGTCATTGCTGATTTGTCTGTCAGTTGTCCATCTGGGTATGGGAGATCAGCCTGTGGAGGAAGCCGTCACGGCCAGTAAGTACTGACACATCGGGGGAAAAAAGTTTTAGACAGCAGTTTATCAAAAGATATAACCCATTTTCACCTCAACATACTTCTGGACCAATTCACAAAACTTTACTGTTTTAAAAGAGATTAATATTGATTGCCCATTTCTCCTAAATGTATTTATTCCTCCCAGTAATATATATATTATAGGGGTTTTGTGTGTTTAGACTAAACCTGGTTCCAAAATCATTTATTGAGGAATAATATTTTTTCTCTGTTTGATAAAAATGTGAATGTCAGAACTGGAAACAAAAACCTTTAGTTACAAACCCAATATATGGATATGTAATTTAGATCTATCTTTGTATATTTTTATATAAATGAATTGCTCTGCCATTTTAGTATTGATTTCATTGTACATAAAGCAGCGCAGAAATACACAGAGGAAAGTCAACAGGAGTTTCTAGGATGGTGGCCATGCCTGTGACACATATGTTCATGTTGCAGCTATTGTTGCAAGGCTGTGCTTTCTCTGTGCTCTGTATAGGGTCTGTCCTTCCATTTGTCAAGCCATGTTTTGTTCCTACTTTCCATTGCTGCTGCATCACAGCAAGTCACTGCTCGCTGAGCCACACAACAAACTGCATCATGGACTTTGTTAGTTGTTGAGAAATTATATCATCGTAATTAACTTTGATGACTCAGAAACTTCAAAATCACAATGTTTGGATTTGGGAAATTATTTCCTGGGGTAAAGCTCCTCTACCTACAAATTCATACAAATGTGGCACTATTAAAAAGGAAATACCCACGAAATGATACTTTTGGTGGTATGTTTATAATGCTGATAGAGTTGTGAACAAAGTGTATAACTTCATTTCCTCTATGTAATATTCACTCGGTTCAAAGAAATCATTGTATTAGAATTAAACTTGGAAGTTCGCTACTTGTATTTTCAGACTGAAGACAGTGCCTGTTTACCACAGGTTGGTTGGGGAGAGTGAGTCAGACCTCTTGGCTAGAAGTCAGTCAAAGTCATCCTTCCCCAAGCCCTATTTTATTTGGCAGAGCAAAGTGTTTAGGAATATGAAATAATCCATCTTGGGTCATTAACTACCAAAACTCATTATATATGTCGCATGTGAACGGAAAGGGCAGCTCTTTTCCTCACCTCAGATCTGGCAAAACCTGTTACATTCTTGCCAAATTAACTTGTATGGCAACACAAACAATCTCAGAGTACAAACTGGATTTTCAGCATTATGTAGTTTCCTTGAATAGAGTGTATTTGCCAAAAAGTGCTTGTGACAATTCATGATGCGGAGATATCATTGTTTTGTAAGTTCTATTAAATTAAATAAAAAATCCTCATCAGAAAGCTGAATGAGCTCATTGGCTATTATGTATTTATTGAGAAATGTTCACCATTAGCTCTTCATTGAAACTTTTGTCCACCTCAAACTGAGACTCTTTGATGAGCAGCAGTTGTTTTTCCAGCAACATTTTTTTGACTAAACAAAGACAGAAACTCAGAATGTCCTGCCTAAAACTTCCCCAGTGGCGTTGGTGTGCCTGAGTGATTTTTCTGCTTTTTGTTTCACCCAATAAGTGAATTTTCATGCCATTGAATTCCCTGCATAATAATCCACCATCACAGTTTCTCGGTTAGCATGAAAATATTCTTGTATAAATACAGAGTGACTCTGACAAGAGAGGTAATTTTATCTTCCTTCCACAACTTTTTTCAGATCCCAAACATTACATTTCAGCATATTAAGACATCTTCACATACAGACATATACAAACAGCATGTAATCCATTTTTTCCAGCACTCTTTTCAACAATTGTTGATTTTTTCCCAATGTGAATAAAGTTGTAGCTATATAAAAATTGCACATATGCATACACACAAAGTCAAATGGAATTGTGGCTGGGCCACTGTGGTACCAAAGCAGGAACTGGATGTTTAAACTTTGCTTGTGTTTACTTGGGCAACCATGGACTGATGATCAATGCTTGGTTTGGCAGAGAGCAGCCCGATCTGGGTTCTGGTTTTACAGCCTGACTATTTGGCTGATGCCCTGAAGCGAAGCATGAAAGTCACCGGGTGCACTATAGGACTGAACCATTTAGTTCTCCCATGCACTTTACATAGGATTACATATCAGGCTTATTGTTACAATTTGCTAATACCATGCTGAGCTTCTATTTATACAGAACTGACAGTGCAGGTCGATTAAGTGCTGGTTTTCTACCATCAGATATGTAGAATAGAACTTGTACATCTTTGCCGTGTGTCTTGTTTCCTCACAGAAAAAGTGCAACACCTGGGGAACTGGATCGAGACGGACCCCTACGCAGAGGATGTTCAAGAGGCAGTTCAGTTTGCGGTGAAGATGTACAACACGTACTCCAAGAGCAAAATGATGTTCAAGCTGGTGTCAGTCGAAAACACAAAGACTCAGGTTAGAGTCACAATGAATAGAAACATGTGGAGCCTCCCTGTGAGTACAGTGCCACTTCTAACTGTCGGATCTTGTTTTCTCTTTAGGTGACCAACAAGATCAACTTTAAGTTTGACGCAGTCTTGGTCAAAACCAAGTGTCTGAAATCTGAAAACCACGACTTGAATAGCTGCAGTCTCAAGAAAAAGGTGAAGCTCTTCCTCATTTTCAACTCATAGCATGATATCTATAAACAGTTCATAATATACTATATACATACATACACATATACACACACACACTCAATACTCAAAAGAAATATGAAGAACAGAGCTTGAATATCAATGATTTCACTAAAACAAATTCCACCTCTAACTCTAACATGTTCGAATCATTTACACCTAATCCAGATCATCTGCTACAAGTTATATGACTTTCATGTGATAACTGACGATGTGCTTAGCATCTCTCAAAACCTAAATTGTGACCAAAGTGATGATCATACAGTCTAACCAAATCATATGTACAGAACAGAAGAATAAGCAATTCACATCTACATTTTGATCAGTCTTTGATAAAGTTGCATTTTCTCCATTTTCTCTTCTTTGATAATTAACTGTTGATGTTTTCTCCCTCTTCTTACAGCATATGAAGTGCCACTTCAGAGTGGTCTTCGACCCACGCACCAACAAACACGAGGTGGAGAAACACCATTGCAAGAAACAGATTGAGAAGCCTTAAATGAAAAAAGTTGAAAAGTTTATTGTTTTTATAGCTTTAGGGCTTTAATTACCCTCCTCAACTTCTTTATTTCACAAATGGTTTAATATGTTGCACATGATATATATCTGCTTTGGATTGGAGTAAATAAAATAAACGCAATAAAATTTGAAAGAATTAACAAGAGACATTTGGGAACATCATGTTTTTGGGGCTATTGCGGTTTTGAAGTGGCGTTGTCTGGACGCTTCAATCGGTATTAGTGATTGCAAGTTTTAAAAAAAAGATTTGTGAATTAGTGTGACTCAATTCGTCAATTGAGTGGACCAGCCGATTGCTTGACTTCCATCTAATGATTTACTGATCTTAACATCTTGGATGTAAGTTATATCCTATATCTTGAAAGGTGTATTACTGTTGTGTGTCATGGACTTCAGCTGGTCACTACACTGATGCACTGCAGTATCCTGTATTACGTACTACATACGGGAACTGCAAGACCAGTACAAACAACATTTAATTCATTCTTTCAAAATGTGTTTCTACTGCACAATTCAGTCACAATATATATTTCCCATCACATTGATATTTTCGGGCTTCACGTTGATTCCCCTATTTGGTGCATCAGGTTAAGTTTGGATCTTGAGTTTGTTGTTGTTAGGTATTAGGGAAGGTTTTGTTGCCGTCTCTAATTGGGCTACTTCTGTTCAGATCTAGAATCTGAGTTTCGTTATTTTTTTTATATAAAGTAATGCTTTTTGTCGGAGAGTAATTAGTCTCTATATTCTCTTATTTTAATTAAGGTATTATTGCGGTATTTTTGATATTTACTTTTTGCCCGCCGCTCGG
>OMNM01038723.1:13921-24355 GCA_900302745.1 Parablennius parvicornis | reverse complement strand
AAAGCAACTGAGCGGCCTTCAAGTGTCGCACTCTGAAAACACTGTCCATCCCACAGCAGCATGACTGACAGGACACAGACCGAATTAACGTCTCCAGAGGACAGCGGTGACAAAACACAGGCGTTATTACAAAGGAGCCTGGGGGATGCTCCAGCTATTCCCTAATTAGATAGTCTATGCCTTGTGCCACACTTGGGTCGGCTCCCATGAATAGCAGAGAAGGGATAAGGGAAGAGGATGTATGGATTAGATAAGAGCCACTTAGTGGCGGTGGACCCTTTACAGCAGGCGCTTTCCACCGTGTGGCTGATACGATCTGCACTGTTTGGGGGGGGAGGGCAAAAATAACTAACAGGAAGAAGACAAAGTGTGTGTTTGCACACAAGTGATCAATACTGCACCCTGTGAGGCCAATCCTAATATTATTGTTCATGGGTCATTACAATCAATGGAAAATACACCATTTTAGATGATTTCAAACACATAAGATACACACACATTTAATATAAAAGCTGATAAACTAGCTGAGCTTATATACAGGCTAAGTACAGAGATAGAGATTCTGGTGTGAAAATGCCAAAGGGATTTGTCACATGTTAGAAATGTCTAGCTTAGCATTATCACAATTAAAACTAACTTTTACCGAGACTGATGTGAAGACTTTGTCATGTTTAAATACCACAAACTGAAAAAAATATAATCAGGTCAAGTTATTACTAACAAATAGAAGGGTTTATATGGTTTAGGGCTGAGTGACGGCAGGGAACATTCGATGAGGGTTTTTCTTTTTTAAGAAGAAATCATGAGAAAAAAAAGAAGCAAGGAGAGGGTGAAACCATTACTCTGATAAGTCCCACATTTTTAGAACTGGACTTAATGTAAATGTAATAAAATCTAATTAAAATGTAAAAATAAGCTTCACTGCTGGTCATATGTGTTGCAACAATTGTAGTTTATCAATATATAAGAAATTCCCATACACTCCAATAAATTCTCATCAGCTATTACCAATAATATCCAAGAATATGAGAAAACATGAGAAAGCATATTGGCGTTAAACCAAAAGTACAACTGCTATACTGCCAATGTAGCTGATAGAACTGAAAGTTTGGGGTCTGTGATATACTTGAATGGGTGATGGCGATCATGTTCAACATCAGACATTAAACAAAAACCAACAAAAAAAAAAAACTCCTAATAATAACGACGCTGCACTGTTCCGAGTCAACACTGGAAGTTTTACTTCAGTTTAGCGTTATGGGACATTTGTCATCTAGTGCTTATACAGTTAGAACACATGATAACTGTGTAAATAGAGCCTTTACTAAACACAGACGTCACTGCAAGCAGGAAAGTTTGATATTGCCATTCAGCTTCTTAATCCAACACCTGCTAGCTGCGTTCAAGTTAATGAGTTTGTAACAGGATGCGTTTCCGGAGCTGCTCGCAACACAGCAAGATGTTTGTGTTAACCAGCACGATACTCAGTTCATGTCAGTCTTTCAGATGAACTCTTATGGGTACATGTAAATTGGATACTGATTGCCAGGATGATGGAGATATACAGTAATTTTAGGAGTGGCATTGAAAGATTTCCAAGGAGTGCTTCAATAATCTGGCTGCAAAGTGCAGCCAAAACGGAGGATTGACTCAGCAAATTTAAAAGGATATTACACAGCAATCAGTTGATAAAAGTGTAGAAACAGTGTTGGCATAAGCTCACCAGGAAGATTTATTAGGTCTCATTTTGAATGAGCGATCGCCTTTCATTATAAGGAATACAGGTGCGATGGGAACGAACAGTAAATGACACTGCCGTTTGTGTATCATGCTTTGTTTCTAATCATGCTGGTGCAACATGGACTAGAGAACTATAGTACAGTGCAGAGGTTTTAGGCTGGTGTGGGGTGGGAGCAAACACATTCTGACAAAATTTGAACAGAGGCTGTTTAAAAACAATGCAGAGCTTGTGGATGTTGTCTGGTTCAGATCATTACTTCTCTAAACGTAAACCTCAACAGACTTGATTTTGTTGATTTCAGGGTTCTTTGTTTCTTTTGAGGGTCGTTCGTCATCAACACTGGCTGTATGTTTGGGGTTGTTCTCCTCTGATGCAGACTATATTTGGAGTCGGTCAGATATCTCGTACCTAAAGCAGATTATTGTACATTTCTCTATTGAAAAATGCTGAGACTTAAAATTTAATTTGGTTTTTCAGTTTGTGAGGAAAATGAGATGTGATCCTCTGGATTATCAACATTATGCATGGGCACCTCTGTGTGAATGACACGAAACCCCAAATTTAAAAGGTTAATTTCTTATTTAGTTTCCAAAATTGACCTCAGTTGGAGTGAAGTGATAGTAAGTAATCGTGTAGAACAGGGGTGTCAAACACATTTTAGTTCAGGGGCCACTACCGGTCAATTTCATCTTGAATAGGCTGGACAGGTAAATTAGTGATAATATATAATATAGTAATAGTGCTATTATATAACCTTGATATTTTAATTCAAAAGTTTGTCTTTGTTGTGGTGCAGAGTATACGTGATGAAAATGTGTATAATTTCACAAAACCAAAGGATTAGTACTGAAACTTTCAACAATTTCAACATAAAACCAACTTTAATGGGACAGTGTTTCGTGGCACTGCTCGCTTCCTCCTGCCTGCGAACCACCCACTCGCCCCTGAGTCATCAGTCAAACATCTTCATTCATTATGGATCGATGATGAGGGCTTTTTTTTTTTTTTTTCATAAATTAGTCAGGAAAACGCAGGGAGATGGAAAGTTGACATTTCAAATGCAGGCCACTCATCAATGTTTTATGCAACAGAAGTCATAAACCCATTGGAGGGCTTTTCCACCGCTGCTGTGACCCTCCCCGATGTGGAGTATGAGTGCTTCGAAATGCATGTGACATAAAGAATGTAACTCGAATGTCTGCACTGGGTATTTTTTTTAAAGATATGCTTGTTCCTGGGGAGTACATGCTTTGAGGCAGGCGTACACAGGGTCATTATCAAAGTCACGTTTCCTTTGGCAGTCAGTGGAAAGTAAGACAGCTGGCTGCCTGCCCACTCAAGGTCGCCCTACAGCCACTTTCATGTCAAACCCTTCAGAGAAAAACCTAAAACTTTATCCAACCATAGGCGTGGAGAAACAATATCCTAAACCAGGCTTATGTAAACTTTAAGGCCTCTGAGATAAGTCACATGATTATCGAGGCGAAGGTGGAACAATAACGGATTTGACCTGTGAATAATTCCTTAAACCTGAATAAACAGAAAAAGGGCCTGGACAGACCAAGCCTGTTCCTTCCAGCTGGTGACATAATGGCAATAAAATGCAGAAATGTGAGCTCCACAAGCCATTTGTCAGCTTTAAATATTACAACCATCACTACAAAGAATTATAGCAAAATTGCTAAGTTGCATGAAATTACTCAGTCAACACAACATTTGTTCTAAATCTAAACCATAAAGGACAGTGCTTGACAAATTTGCCTTTGCCTGGGAGCAAAACAAAGGACCGATGTTTACAATGCACAGGGAGATGCCTAGCTTAACTGAATTAGCCTCAATGTTTACACTGGGACAGGTGTCATATGCTTTGTGACCTAGAGAAGGGAGGAGGACCAGCAGAGCCTCACAATCAAAATCATTTAACACTTCAGAGCAGCACAGGCATTGAACTGAGGATTAAATCCCAGTTACACGACAACGTTTTAAGTGAAAACGTATTGTTTTTGTATTTTTGTTTTGGAAAAGTTCCCACGTTTACACGGTCTTGAGGAAAATAATGGAGAAGGGCTTGACAATTCAAATGCGAAGAGCATTAGAGCCATACAAATACTGAGGTCACTCTGGGTACTGAAGAAAAAAATATCACCAACACTTTCAAAGCAGTAGTGACTTCCTGTCACTGCTTGTCTGCTTCCCCTTGTCAGAACCGTCACGCCGGCGTGACCCTGAATGCTAAAAGGGATTTGCTCAGGTGGAGACGTTGAGGATTTGGACTTAGCCGCCACCGATCTAAGCTCACCTGTGCACGGCCTGGCATGGAAGGACACATCATTACATAACAGGAACTCCAGCGTAATTTGAGTGACTCTGAGTGCCAAAAAAAATCCAAGCGATTAACCTACATGAGACGCAAGGGCGTGTGGCGCATTTCCAAAAAGCACCAAAGCAGAAAGACGTGGAGCCTAAAAGTCAGCCGGACAAGTCTGGGAGGCTTTAGGTTTCTAATGGCCTGACCACTACTGGATTACTGAGTTCGTTTACCGACAGCTTAACACGGGTGTCAGCCAATTCAGAAGAACATCAACAATGCCGCAACGTCAAGGAAGGCGAGTGCCTTTTCAGTTGCAGGGCTCTCATCAACTCCGAAGATCAGACCAAGTTACTCCAAAAAATGTGAATTGAATTATTTCTTACCTGGGGGTCCCTGGAGCTTTGCTTTCTTCACTGTAAAACACAAAAACACAATGGTTAACACATTTGAAATCATTTGTTTTCCACTTATTTAAAATCTGCCGATGTTATTTTTGTACAGCAGGATTTTAATCATCAATAATGCAAAAGTACGTGACATCGTTGTTATTCAATGCTAAACCAGAATAGAACAAAAGCAAAAATTTGCCAAATGGAAAAAGACCCCGGTCGTGAGCAACAAACGGGAGCTCGTGTCATTGACGGCTCTCAAATTCATTAATATGTATCCAAGCGAGCCCCGAGTTCGTGTGACTCGTGACGAACAAACACATGGCGAGAGCAGGAGCACTTCACGTGCTACTTGACCAAAAAATAAATGACCTACTCCTTTTCACCGCTTTGGGTAGATTTCAAAAAACAAAAACACCCAAATGTTTGACGTTGCCTTGTTTATCATCCAGCAAGGAAACATCCACATAAAGTCATGTGAGTTACCTGATTTTTCATTCAATTCTGTCTGCTTTGTTCTAACGGAGGAATTAATCTTCATCTAATCTCCGGATACACAATTCATTCTTATGTAAACGGACTCTTCCATTGAACCAGTAAGCTTAACATTTTGTGGAGCCTGAAGGTTACAGTTATGTGCCAAAGTATGTTCGCCTCATGGAAAACATTTTCTTCCTGACGTATTTGATCCGATGCATATTTGATCCACTCTGACACGGTGACTGATAACAAAGACGACACTATTCGAAACAAGTCTTATAATGCTGTTTTGTACTGGACGCTCATTTAAGCTCTGTTCACATTACAATGTTTTCAAGTGAAAGCGGACAACTTCCGTTGTGTTTAGGGTGTCCGTTTACGCGGCAACGGTGCTCGAAGCCACTGGAAACACTACTTTTTGAAAATGCGGCTACTGCGCATGCGCACCACGGCTAGAGTAAATAGTTTGTCTGCACATGTGCGAAGAGATTGACAAAAAACTACAATGGCCGCCTTCAAAGAGGCATGACTTACCGTGCCAAATTGTGGCTTGGCATGATAAATACAACATTTCCTGCCGTTTTCATAAAAATGGACATCGTTTTCAAACGTTGCAATGTAAATGCAAAACTTTTCTGCGAAAACGATGCATTATCACTTGAAACGCTGTCATGGAAAGGGGGCTTCAGAAGGCAAACCCACAGAACGATCATGTCTTTAATCAGTTTAAACAGAGATTCTATTGTGCAATCAGGAAATGAGGAAATTAAATTGGAAAATTCAGGAAATTAAATTGATCAAGAAAAGCCAAATATGACATATTTGCCAGCCTTTCACAGTGAAAACACAGAGAGACAAGACAAGCACGCCCACTCATATTTACACCAAGGGGCAAATTAGACCAACCGGTTCACTACACATGCAGGTTTTTGGATTGTGTATTGCAATCCTGAAGTTTCTTCTTTCAACATAAACACGTTGATGAACATAAAAGTTTTATTTCAGAGAGATTTTTCTAGACCAGAGGTGTCAAACAAATTTTAGTTCAGGGGCCACAATTTCACTGGACCTGTGAAATAGTGCTCTAATAACCTTTAAGTATAAACTTTATAGTTTTTCTTTGTTGTGGCATAGATTATATGTGATGAAAATGTTAATATCTTTGCAAAAAACCATCAATTACTGCCAGAATGTACCACAATATTAATGTAAAGATAATATGAATCATGTCTTCTGGTGCAGAATACAGTGCAGTCGAATGTCTTTGAAATTGTATAATTTGATTGGAGCCTCTTGCAGGTTAGGTTTTGGACCACAGGCCTTATGTTTAACACCTTTGTCCCAGACGGAAGAATCCTACTGTATAATAAACCGACATGGTTTAGAAAGGGGGTGTCAAATTCAGTACAAGAGCCTCACAGACTCCAATCAACTGGAACAGACTTATAAAACTACAGCATTACAAATCTATCAATCACAACTCCAAATGTTAGTGTGAAAGGGTTTGGGTGCTGCATTTCTGAAGAAAATTGTTAGCAATTTCAAAGTTATGCCATTGTTAACAACAGAAAACATATTGAAACGTTTAAATGCCAAATAATTCAATAATGACCAGTACTTTATCTTGGACTTGAATGCATTTGAAAATGTTTCATCATGTCTACAAATCTGCAACGCTGCTTATTCAAATTGAGTCTCATTGATGTAGCGTCCACAACTCTCCTTAAAACAGCATAATCTCCAGTGATCAAATTATAAACAGCTGCAACATGTGGAGGAAAATTCAATGTAATGATTTTGTTTTTTTTAAATAATTTGCCAGTCAATTCTTGGAAGATGGTCTACTATCCCATTTTTTACGACAAAACACCAATATTCTTATAATTGCTGTATTAGTAAGGGAAATTTTAGGAGAAAAACAAGAACATGCATTTGTGCAGTGAGTTCCTTTGTTAAATCAATAATAAACATTTTATATATATCCTGTTTTTTAAAGTAATTAAAGACTAAAAAGTGGATTGTTAGTACAGAAAATGACATTTTTATGGCACTCACAATCAGTAAAGTTGCTCATCCTGGCTTGTATTAGGACAGCTTAGCTAATGTTAAAAAATTTTTTTTCAAAAAAACCAATTAAATAAAACACATGTTAACATTTAAATTGCATGGTTCAACCCTCAGTAAAAATACCTTGTAGACGATTAAAGATACTCACATTGATCATGATGCTTAAGCCTAGACAGCTGCCTCACAAATCACAACAGTTGGTAAACAAACAGATGAAAAACAATAGAGGACCGAGGCAGATGGGTATTAAGATGAGAAGCAAACACACACACACACTCAAAAAATATTTCAGAGTGAATACCATTGTTGCTGTGTTTTAGTTTAATGTTAGTCCTGTCGTCACTAGTCCCGCGCAGGCATCTATACAATAACGTTTATGGGATTGTGCAGCCCCTTGGAGGGGATTAATTGTGATTGCAGTGGCAGGGTTATGTGTGCGGGCATATAACCTGCTAAACCTCCAGAGCCTGAGATGGCAGATGGGCACGACGGGGATGATGGAGGCACAAATGACACGTTCATATTTTCATGTTTAGCACTCCCTGCAGTCTCTCTGTGTACGTTTGAGTCTCCAACTCTCCATGCGTCAACTTTCACTACCATAAGAAGAATTCATTTTTGTCTTTTGGGGTAACAATTGCAAAAACTAAACATTTGACCACAGAAAGCAAATTAAGCGACTTCTTTTTCCCTTCTCAGTCCTGTGAAGACAATTGCGGAAATTTCTTATACATCATGCTTTTTAACCAATTTCTAAAGAGTAGCTGACACCACGCTGAGACTCGAGTTGATATATTGATGATGCTGCCATCAAAGCTATCAAACTACCATTAGTCACAAAGCCATGCCGTCAGGGGGAGTTTTGTAAAATCGTACATAATCAACAGTTATAGGAGAAATGTCGAGGACATTTTACTGTATTTTGGACCAGAAGGTTTCATTAAAATTGGGTTTATATGTTGAGATTGTAGTAATTGTTTTGTTTTTGCCAAAATATAGACATTTTCATCACGTATACTCTGTGCCACAACAAACAAAAACTTCAAACACTAAACACCATTTTACCAGTCCAGCCCACTCAAGATGAACCTGGGTTGTGTATGGCCACTGAACTAAACTGTGTGCGACACCCTGCTCTTTGTGAAGCAGAAAAGACGTAGTGGAAATGTTGACACACAAACCAGAAATGTTTTCCTTCTCTTTTTTTTTCGTCTTTCCACTCGGGGAAAATGAGCGGTCACAGAGGTCCTGCGTCCTAATTTGCATGACATTATTTAGGACTGTAGAACAGAGAGCACGAGGGCCGTAAAGCAAGGGGCCATTATGGTGGAAACTGATGCTTATCATTTACAGTGCGTGGCTTTAGAGCACATTCAGTTTAAGGATAGTGGCTCAATTACCCTATCTGTCTAACCTACTGTTTTTGTCTTCCTCTTCCTGGGCTTATTGTCTTGCTTCTGAAAAGGATCAAATCTTCAATGATGTTGATCTGAATTCATTTGGCTGTTTGCAGGATATTTGTACAATCATCAAAGGAGAATATTGAATTCAAATTTTAAAATACGAATGGTATCCAAAACAATATTTTCTTGAACATCATTTAACAACACATTGTAATAAATTCAAAACTCTTCTGAAGATCTATGTGCTGTATGTTGACATAGCTATTAGCAGGACTCAAACACTCAAACTCAAGAAATGGATAGAATCTTCTTGATACAAAATGAATTAGGGTTGAGTTTGTCCCAGAATTTGGTAATAGTACAGACACAAAACACTATAGAAATTATGATTTATAATTAAGATTTGGAGTGAGTCTATGTTTTGAAAAAACACAGAAGTGGTCATGTAAACAGGCCAATCTTATTTATTTGGAAAGGATTCAATCTGATTGACAAAAAAGTGCAGCTACTGATGCTAAATACACTCACAAGAGTCTTGTTAAGGTTTTCTTCAACATTACCATTTATCCAACCATTACCATTTTGACCCGAGTTCAACAGTAAACCCGCTATGTATTGTATTTTGGTGACAACCTTATAAGCAGTAGTGTGCGGTAGTGTTTCAGTCAGGGCCAGCAGTACAAAAATACAACAACACCCAACAAATTTTTTTTTAAATAGCACTTACCATCACTAAAAGGCACCCTAAGCAGGTCCCCAAACATATCATCCGATATTGCTGTTAAATTAGCCGCCATCGCCTTTTCACAATAGCAGATAACAACAGTGCGTCATCACGCACCTGCCAAATGGGCCAATCAGTCAAGCTAATTTGAACGACGACACCAAAACTAGCAATAGAGACTCCGCTTGCCCTAAGGCGTTCTGTCAATAACAGAACGTCATTCAGTATCATAAAATACTGAATGGGTTTTTTTTTGGAGTTAAAAGTTGAGAGTGGTGACGGCAAGACACCCTGCTACACTGCTTATGTTGTGCAAAGTGGGCTGGTGTTCTTCAAGTATTTGCTTTTGGACAGATGCATTTTCCAAATGTATCTGTAATTTAAAGCTCATGTCAATCTTGCCAGGAATGACAATCCATTCAACGTTTGCTAGTTAGGTGTGACAACACTGAAATTGGGTTTGACCATCTGTCGTACAAACTTCCTCTTCCCCCGCAATTTGGTACACTAAATACTCTAATCTGTACTTCTTTTTTTTTTCTGTGAAAATAGCTTTTTTTTTTTTAGCTAAAAATAACCCCTTTAACTAGAGATTAATTCCAAATTCCAGTCAAATCCATGTTCTTGAAACACTGAAATCATTTTATTTTTTTGTAGCAGCATGTATGCTGAGCATACATAAACATTGTTTGGGAAAAGATCAAGTAATGATACATTATAACTATACTTCTTAATAAAAAACCAAATTGGTGCTTTTCACTTTCAATTTTGAATCCAAAAGGACATCTTATGGATTTCCAAAAACACATAGGAGTCTGGAAAGCAGCTATTCTGTTTTCATTGATATTTCTAAAACACATACAAATTTTTCCAGAATCATTTATCACACCATTCTACAATTTGAAAACTCTAGAACACAAATACGTTGTGGCCCAGGAGTTAGCGCAGTCAATCTTTTTACATCTCTCCCAACATGACAGCTGTGTAATAAATCAGAAAACACAAACAGTTTGACAGCATCCATTCGGTCATTTTGCTTTATGTTTAAATCCAGGTGATTTGAACAAAACAACCAGAGGTATGGTTTGATTTTGCTCGATATCCAAAGTCATTTAAAACTGGCGGCAAAAACCCCCTGGAAAAATGGATATCTGCACTTAATTTTGATGTTGTAAATAACAGGACATGATGAATGGAAGGTCAGGGGGAAAGCAGGAACAGGAAGTGACACAAGAGTCTTCCACTGCTGTAAGCCCTGGTGCACTTCCGCCCTGTGCTGGCCTCTGGATCATGTGGAGCGAGTGGAAGAGAAAACTGGA
>OMNM01038673.1:0-14602 GCA_900302745.1 Parablennius parvicornis | reverse complement strand
TCTATTATCTCTGCAACATTTAATTTTACATTTTATTAAAAAATTCTGTTTTATGTTACAATTATTTATAATTAAAATACTGACTTTTAGACAATAGGAGTACTGCACTGGGGTTAACCTTTTTAAAGAAATTATTGTAACACGATTTGAAAACATGTTTAATTAATCTATTGTCATTACTTTACGTTTTAGGTGTAAATAAGTTAAAATGTACATTTTTTAAGGCAACCTTACAAATACAAAACACCAAACGATATCATACAATATACACATTTTCACGTTTTTCATATTTTAAAGAAAAAACAGCTCAAAAAGGGGAAAAAACTAAACAAATTGGATTAACAACTATATGTCAAAAGTTGCACTATATTCCATCTATTCCAACGCCTGTACAGCATGAGGATCAAATGGTGAAGTGCAGTGTAAAAAACACAGACAGGATGAACTTGACACACAGCATGTCGACTGAAAGGAAACAACAGTATGGATTTACAACTGCTAATAATGACATTATCTGTAATTCAGACCGCCCGTTTACAAAACTGATATCTATAACTTGTGTTGAATGTTCAATTGAAAACGGAAATATTATTATTATTATTATTATCAACCAAATACTCGATTTTTAAACTTCTTTTGTTTAGTCGGTTTCGTCCTTCGTTATGAAGTGAGAACTTATCCTGTAGAGATGGAGCTGCATTATTAAAAATTTGCCGTAGTCTCTGTAGTGATTTGCCTCCGTCCTTACAGATGCACCAGATGTGTCTGTTCTGCTGTAGCTGTAATGGGTAGACAGGCAGCTGTCATCCTCCAGCAATCTGTTCAGTCGCTGTGCAGCCGTAGCAGAGCAGCAGCCAGTGACGTCTGGAAGCCCCAGTGAGGCTTCAGGTCTTGGGGGGGGCCTCTCTTCACACCCGCAGGGCTCAGCAAGGGTGAGCCGGGTGTCTTCTCCTGCCTCAAAGCTCTCTGTGTGTTTGCTGTATTACTGTGGCTCATCAGTAGGACCCATGCACTGTCTCTCTATCTTTTATCTTCATGCATATGGTTTCTGTATGTTGTAAATACACATAAACAGCTTGATATGACATTAAGATGCATGAACAACTGTTCCATGTTGGACAGCACAAGTTATACACTGTCACTTATTTATCTCCAGAGCTTTCTTTCTTTTTTCTTTTTTTTTTTCTTTTTTTTTTTTTGAATGACTGCTTGTGGTAGATTTGGAAAGATGCTTCTTCACCTTTGATGTAACCCTGTTTAAAAGGAGCCAACAAATAAGCGGTATTTACAGAATGTAACAGGCGACAGTCGTCAAGCTCAGAAGTCCCTGGCTTCACACGTATCGTGCTGTTATTACAGTACGCAATATGTCTTCCCAAATGAATGACTATCCAACACTTCAATACACAACAGACCTTTATTGCAGCAAAGGCGCAAAAGGAAGAACAAGATGGAAGACGGAAGAAAGAAAGTAAAAAGTGAAACAAAGTTGAGCGGTGCCAGCTGCTTTGCCATCTGTCACTGTCATGGCTCTAACTTGTGATATGTTGAAACAACTTTCCTGAAAAGTGCTCAAGATAATCCTCAGTTTCTTAGCCTTTACAAACCCCAGATAGAGGGAGTTCAGAAAGGGGGTTGGTGGCTTACCAATCTCCTCAAATGTTGATTGTGAGAATAAACTGTTGTCTTTATCATCACTTTTCAGGGGAAGCTTTAGTTTTAGCTCATGTTTAGAAGATAAGGAACTTTACACGTCAAACTTATTTTATTTATGTAGGTTTTTTTTTTCACTCCACACATCCACATTATTCATTTGTTATCGGTGCTTTAAGACATAATGTGCACATTAAAATAAGCAACTAATTTGTATTAAAGCTTTTTTTAATAAAATATGAATTAATTAAAATTCATGTCGCGCAAGTCATAATAATAATAAAACTTGATTAAAATATATGTTTAGCAAGTCAAATTGCAAAGTTATCTGTTAGAATTTAATATTTTGTATCATTTCTATTTTATTTACCTGTTGCTTTTTTTCTCAACTCCTAACAGGAAAAAAAAAAAAAATTCTACTACACTCCAGTCGAGTGCTGTTCACACAGGAATTGTCATTCTTAAAATAACCACAAAAGAAAAAATACTTGTTTTCCTCTCCCCTTTCCTCTTGGTCACATTGGCAATGGGAGAGAAGAAACACACATGCTCTGCTTGCTTCACCTCCTTCAGAGAAAGAAGGACGGCCACCCTACAGGGAGTCAAACCCCTGCTGGTAGACCTTGATAAGTCCTCGCTGCCCCCTGTCCTGGCCTTAGCCCTCTGATCCTCAGCCTAGTTGGCTCAGAGCCTACCAGAGACAAAGCCCTGTCAAAAACACTCCGAGTGAATGAACAACCAAGCAGAAAAATTCCTGTCTTCTGACCAAAAAGAAAAAAAACAACAAAAAAAAAAACAACAAAAAAAGGTTAGCATTGAAGATAAGAAAGCTGATAGGTGCTGAAGGAGATGAAGGTCTGGACAGTGTCCATTCCCTCCCTGGTGGTCCCGCTCTGCCTCTTTAGATAGACGTGTATGAGGCTGTCAAAGCGGGAATATTATACCACGGGGTCGTCAGCAAACTAATTGGGTAACAAAGACCATTTTCCAGCTCGGGAAACCCATCTTTTAACAGTCCGCGTGCTGAGACTCTGATAAGAGAGTTCACGTCTAATGCATTTAGTGAGGGGCAAGTTCACCATCTTTATCTTATTTACTTAACTTGGTGTAAATATTGTTGGTCTTTTACAGTGGATTTAGCAGGCCCCTATTTCTCTGAAGTGCAAGCAGGGATCAAACTATTGAAGAGTGCAGCAGTATGTAGACGATCAGGTGGTATGCAAATCGCACGTACCTTTGTACCTTTGGTTACAGCATTCGTCATCAGAACAAAATTATATTCCGGCTGCACTTTTTATAATGTTTTCTTTTTGTTTATAATCTGCAGTGATTTTCCAGTGCATCTGTTTTAATAATTGCTCAGTATGCTTTGGATATGGTGGGAGCTCAGTTTATGAACCAGGAGGTGATATAGGCTGCACAAATATAAAAGTAACTTATGGTAGATGCCATTCTAATGCATCGTGAAATTTATTACTCTACCAGAGAAGAGAGACGAGTTCAAAAGAATATTAAAATCCAATACCTAAAGGGGGCACAGAGGTTTATCTAAAGTCAGGGGCTTTATTCAAGCATCATGCCTACTATTTTATTGTTTGTCTTTATTTACTGCCTCTGACTGATCCTAGTCTTCCATGTGTGGTTATGAGAGCGGGGATTTCACGTGACCCCCATTGACTGATTGACTCCCGACTTCCCTTTTTCGTCTCCCTTTGAAGAAATCCCTACCATCCGCATGTTTATTCCCAACAGAGAAAGAGTGGATCTGTCCAGAGAATATGCCACCTGCCACCTTGACCCCCAGGGGCCATGGTAATATCCATACAGGTGAACATTACTGGCTCCGGGTTCCCTATTATGTTCCCTCACACTGCTTCTCACTGCTTGGGGAGTCAGACCCAACTTACATGCAAAAGATCAAACAAATCCTTCCCAATTGAATTCAAATGGGAAAATTTTGGGGAGTAATTCAAACAGTGAGTGGTGAAGCGACAGGGCTGTTCTGTCCCCCTGACCAAAGCCAAACACAAGAAGTACATGACTGCGTGTGTGTGTGTGTGTGTGTGTGTGTGTGTGTGTGTGTGTGTGTGTGTAAATAAACACACTATCTTTTAGCTTTAACACAAACTGGCACCGTCCACCCAGAGGCAATTTTGTCTTTCAGAGATTCTCATTTCATCAATGGAACTTGTTTTTTTTTCTCTATGAATGCGTCGTAGCGGTTCACGCTCACGTCTCACAGTGACAGGGTTCGATACCGGTCCACAAGAGGAGTTTGCATGTTCAACCACCGTATGCGTGGGTTTCTCTGGCTTTCCTCGACCACACGTTGAGTTATTAATGTTGTTAAATGTTAAAGTTTCACCGCCAAGTCATCACAAAAGATCTGCCATCGCTGTGATTGAATCTGTCCCAATATATGGACAGCCTTCCAATTTTTTATTGGTAAATGATAAATATTGCATTAACACTAACTCTGTGTCCAACATGCTTGTTTGGCTAAACTGTTATCCGGAGCAGACTCAAGCCTGCATTAACTTGCATTTATTTCTCTTAAGGTCTTCAGATGTTTTTGATTTATTGATCAGAAAGCCTTGAATCAAAGTATCCGGAGCGAGTTTTGCTGGTGCGGTTAGCTCATGTCAACTCTTTCACTCTTTTAAAGGAGTATTTTCGTTGAACACTTTTTTTCCCCCAGAGTGTTATGTGTGAAGCTGAGATACCTTGAACTTTACGACAACCATTTTTCTGAAGAACAACCATTTGCTTCAGGGTTGGTAACTCTCAGAATTGAGCACGAGTCTCGCTGATTCTAAACCCACACACGTTTCAGTCTTTAGCTCGGTTTCACGGTAAAACATGATTCAACTTATATCAACCGCAGACTCTTCTCGCAGAGATTGGAATCGTCGCCCACCTGCCACGAAGCAGACCCTCCACAGGCCGGAGTGCAGCGCCATCTTGACCTCGGTGGTCTGGTTCTGCTGCAGGACGATGCCCTCCTCCATCAGCAGCCAGTAGTCGGTGGACACGGCGACGCCCACCAGCAACAGGCCGCAGGCCCCGAACACCGACGAGAGCAACGTCAGGGCCCTCGTGCTGAACGAACTCATCTGCGTGGGGAGAGAACGAGGCGTCAGGGTCACGTGACTTTTCCTCTGCGAACACAATGAAGTGAAGTCTTGTTGATTAAAACAATCCCGCGGTGATGGAATTCAGACGCATTAAAAAAAAGAAAAAAGGAGAGGTGACAGGAGGACAAAGCAAAAATTGATTCAATTCATCGATTTTTACATTTTAAAAAATGCATAAGCCGCGCCGAGCGGCTGAGGCTGAGGAATCCGATTCTGATCTTTCTTGACTTCCATTGACTCCAGCTGTTAAATATTTATGCATCTATGGACAGAAGATGAAAAGAGCAGAGGAGGGGAGGTGGAGGCGGAGAAACCTTGGAAGGTCTGAACTACCTTCATAAAAAAAAAATAGAAAAACACGACAAAATGTCTCTCAGTCAATCCTGGGGATTTTATTTTTTTATTGAAGTGCATGATTGGACCGCATGAACGCTTTGTGCAAATAGAAGTCAGCGATGGAGACGTGTTTCTGAACAAAACTGAGAGGAGGGTAATAAAGCAGCGAGACGGGACAGGAAATACTCAAGAAATTCTGATTGTGGCACTGCGGCTGCTTGAACAATTGAGCAAGTTTATGAAGAGATACGTTTTATGATTGACAGTCAGAATCTGACCAACGACTTCCTAACGATCATTCTCCATCACTGTAGTAAAAAAACACCTTTGATTACTGGTTTGAGGCCGTTTTACAGTTACGATTGCACTTTTTTTTTTTATGTAGAAATAAGTAGATTTTTCGGGCTGTACACGTCATGAGATAGTTGTTTTCCAGGTATTTCATTATATTCACACTGTTTAAGTGACTTCCCTCCTTTTACAATTGTTTGCATGTCCTCATGGTACATACAAATATCTTTTTCAGTTATAGTTGTAGTTATAGTACTTTATACTTTTATAAGTTTTACTGTCTCATCTCCTAATGTCTCTGTTTATTGAGTTGGAGCAGATACTTTCAAAATAAATTAGATTTTGAACTTCTATCTCTCAGGTCTCCAGGATTTAACGCAGCCAGTGTTTCTATCCTTCAGATGTCTGACCGGAGAGAAAGCCTTTACGGAAGTATTTTCATTATTCTGGAGGTATCTTCTTCAGCCATGACAGTTACAGTTTTTAAAGTGGCAATGAAGAGAGACATTATTACAGTCAGTTACGTGGGCTTTTCAATGTGAAATTTGCATGTTCTCCCCAGGCATGGGGAAACCTGCATTTGGGGCTAATTAGTGATTCTGAAATAGTAATTAGAAGCGCTCAGCTGGATGAAGCATATAGAAGATCAGTGGGTCATTTGGAGGTTATTTGTCTTTTTAATATTTGCCTGACTTTCCATGCATATATTTTTTTCTTTGCATTTTCTTGGACCCTAATATGGCCTGATGCAGCCCTGGGACTTCACAGATGTTCCCATGAGGCGATATTAGACTGAGAAAGATGAATCCAGTGAAAGGGGTCATATAAAAAAAAAAAAAAACAAGACAAAAAATAAAAACACAATTATTGAAGTAAAAAACAGTTTTTTGCCAGAAGAGCATCATTTTTACTAAAATGTTTACGTTACGAATAAACATTTAGGCTGTGAACACATAAAAATGACCAAATTAACACTGCTGAGCGTGATACTGATGGTTGAATGAGCTGCTCCGGCAGGCAGAGCCGGCCTGTCAGAGTTCCAGGTTTCCTGCAGTGCAGTTTGACACTCACTAGGTGGCAGAAACGCAGCCTCTGCCATGCATCCCTTCAACTGTTGACACACTGAGAAACATCCTACTTTCTCACACACACACACACACACACACGCAGCATCTCATCCATCCAGTCAAAATGGAGGTCACTCTAACACCACGCTGTCGAGGAAGCATCATCATCAACACACAAAACATAGCCTGGCGCAATGAACACCCGGCATCTTCCTAAAACACAAACATCTCCTTCCATCACGTCTACGCATTAAGTCAGAACATGTGAAGTTTTTTTTTTTTTTCTTTTCTTTTCTTATAAACATAAACGACTTCACAGAAGTGGCCTGCTCATCTCTGCCGCACATTAAGCCCCAGACCACCTGCAGTTCACATAACCTGCAGCAGTGCACAGCGCGAGCTGTTAATTAACACTGCACAGTGTTCAATAAAACATGCCAGGAGCTTTACGTGCATTCGTGAAACATGAAAATTATTTGCACAGAAAATGGAACATGTTGGAAGACATTAATAGGAGAGATATTTTCACCAGCGGTGTTGAACAATGCCTCACGCAGTATGTGCAATATACAACATCCAAGCTGTAGAAACAAGTACCAGATGCTACGTCTGCCTTGTCACATTTCGGTGGAAATAGGGACGAAATACCAGGAAATAAAATGCAGAATTGACAACTTCTGTGAGGTTTCTTTCTAGTTTTACTAATTTTCTATGCACAATTTAGCTCATCTTCTTGAGCATATTTACTGTATATGATATGACAACAAGAGAAATTGCTCACTATTTCAATAATCACTTAAAAGTTTTTATTTGATGCTTCCTCTACTTGTTCCTTATTATTATGGATTCAGTCGCCTGTGGTGCACTTTGAATTGTGCATGAAAACTGTTATATAAATAAAGTTTGTGTTTGAAGTTGAGACTACAGTTTTGGAAAAAAAAACATCAGTAATGTATAATGCAAACCAGTAAGTATAACAGGTTATTGTATAAAATAATATCTTCTTCTTCTTGTTGGGAATCTGCTTATTTTGTTGAGGATTTATTCCGATTGTACTCATCACAGCTTAAAACATCAGACTCTTAGCAGGCAATTAATTTTACATTTTAAATACCTCTGCAGCACACAGATCAAACTTTCTGATGTGAACTCAGTGTGAGAGGAGTCATAAGAAATTGCAACAGCTTGAGTGCTTCCAGTCAAATTTGCATCATGCACATTGAAGAAAAGAAAAGAGAAGAAAAGAAAGGAAAAGAAAAGAAAAAAAAACTCCTGAAGCTGTTTCTGGGCAAAATGTAACTTTTAACATTTCATGAATACACTCAAGATTTGTCCATTTTCACGGTAAGTTGCATTTTTAAAATATACATAAAGCGACGGACCTGCTTTAATAAAACTGAATTTTGTTTACATCTATTATCACGACTAATAAGCAGCGTTTACTCCACAGTGTTAAAACGGGTCCACAAACTCCTGGAACAGTGTTTATGGGTGGAGGCTGACAAAGAGGCGAGCCGATAAGAGAGCGTCACAGGACAAAATGAACTCGGCAGACAAGATCAGAACCCAATAATGCTAACGCTAACCATTGGCTCTGTAAACAGTCAAGAGAGAGACAGTCCAGTGAATCCATTTAAACTGTACAATGTCTTAATAAGTTACTAAATTCTACTTAACGAAACTAAACGGACTCGTTCATTAATTGTGTTAAAAAAAAAAAAAAAAAAAAAAAAAAAAAATCCACACCAGCTCATGGATAACTCATGAATTTTTAACACTTGGAAGGTGTTTGTGAGTGCGCATTTGTGTTTGCAAGTCGATGCAACCTGCTATTTTTCCAGGCAAAACATCAATTTTGAAGCAGAGCTCAAGACATTATTCACAGAACATCTCCTAATGTACAACCGAACGCAGTCTTGAGTTTTATAAACGTCCAAAAAGTGCAGAAGCAAGGAGAAACAAGACGCCGGGGCCCGGGGGAAGTGGCGTCCTCGGAAATAAGACAAAGGTGGATTTGCGCGTGCCGTGTGTAAACAAGAATCAGTCTTAGCGTTGGAAATGTCAGGCTCAACATGAGAGGCAGTCAGGCGCTCAGCGACGCCGAGTCAAACACACAGATCCGTCGTCGTCTCTGAGCGGAGGAGACAGAGCGAGGACCTGCGGGACTCACACGTCCGTCTCACCTCGCCGGCGCTCACGCCGCTTCTCTTTGACACTTTAATTCTCCCTAACGTGCACGCCTGATACATGCTGAGGGTTTTATTACCATTTATGATTACCTACCGTCTGAAATCTACAGATAATCATTACATTATACGTTATCACTCTTTATGAAGGCATCACAGTCCTTTACAGACTCTTAGACCACTTAGAAATCTTTCTTACACAAAAGAACAATTTAATCCGGCTGTTAGGGCTTCGTCACTTCAGGCCACAAACAAATATAGACACTCATCTTGAACAGAAGCCTAAAACATTAGCTCACGTGCACAATAATCAAACTTTGTAGACACGTTTTTACCTCTAGACATTCCCCTCTTTGGTGCTTCATCATTGTCTCCTATTGAGATGTCAGATACACTTTATAATCCACCTATTGAAGAATTCAAACTTCACATTTTAATCAAGAAAAAATAGGTTCCTCATGTGTAGATCATAGAAATGCTATCTAGTCTATAAATATATAACATAAAGAGTTTATGTTTTATGTGTAAAACTGACCAGAATCAAACTTTTTTTTTGTCGGATCTGCCAAAAAATAACCATCCCGATTATAACTCTACATGTATAAACTTTCTTTAGTATCACAGTGCACCTCATCAAATATTTTATCATATAACAGTCAAAAGCATTTTTGTTTTACATATCTTAAAGCAAATAGGAGAAATTTCTGTCATAAAACATAAAAGATCATAAACCCAAAAAAATGATCATAAACTATCAAAACGGACCTCACTGCACAGCACCAACTGTTCAATCTGGATTCTGTCATTGGTTTTAACTCAGTATTGTACGTTTGAGAAGAAACGTGAAGAAGTGAGGTGAAACGCTCAACAACGCTCACAGAGGGCGATTTTCAGTCGAACTTTAAAAACTCCGACTCTGACTTCAAACTTAATGTGACTATACACCAAATCACTTCTTTACAACCAAATGTTCATCAAGTTGGACAGGACTCTCGAAGAAGCTCTCATCCTTCTGGAACTAAACCGTAAAACCTCGAACTCTGAAGCTCTGCGGGGGATTCAGTGGCTTTGAAACTGGAAAGAGAAAGAACGACAGCCCTGAAGAAATGTAGGTTTGGAGGACAAGAACGGTTGTGACGTGTCACTTTCTGAATATTTGATGTTTCCCTTCCCGTGGCAGGTCGGGTGAAGCGTTGACCTTGAGTGTAAGGGACCCTGGTTTGAATCCTGTGACGCAGGGTGAAGGGTGTTCAGGAGGCAATGAGTCGATAGCAGCTGAATATACTGCCGAGCAACACCCAACAAATTAACTGTGTGTGTATGTGTGTGTGTGTGTGTGTGTCAGACACGTGCGTGTCCCCACAACATGAGCAACACCAGCACACACTCCTGCACAATGAGCCAAGCCTGTATTTGCTGAGATAGCAGACAACAAATGGGCTCGGTTGAGGCTCACTTTGTAGTTTAAGCCTTGAGAATATAACCACAATTCCCAGGCTGCACCGGCTGCTAACTAACTGTGTGAGCAGGGAGGAATCCTGGAGCAGAGGCGATGTAATGAATTACAGATGAATGTGCTTAGGAACAAATTCTGAGGTAATGATGGCGGCAGAGAAGGTGGAGGAGAGGAGGGGAGAGGATTTTTTTTTTTTTGGGGGGGGGGTTAAAAGGTAGAGACGGGAGAAAAAGTGATAAAAGGGAGCGGGAAAAAAAGGAGAGTCAGGAGAATGGAAGGAGGATTAGTGACAGAGGAAGCAGGACAGAGGGAAAAATGAAGAAAGAGATGAGTGCAGAAAAAAAAGGTGGAATAGATTAAAAAAATAATAATTCTTGACTGGGCTGATTTGGTCATATTACTGATGCTTCACACCATTTTGGTCTGAAAGTTTAAGCCATTTTCCAAATTGTCACATTTAATGCCCCATAAAGTCATGTGAAAACCCAGATTTCACTGAATTAGCATAAATGTTGAGTTTCATTAAAAATGTCTGTTCTCTCTCCGTCATCTCATCCTCATGTAATGTCATTATAGTAAGTTTATGTAAATGTGATGATGTCATAGTTTTTGTTATAAAAATTACATACAAAGCATAGCAATGTTTTTCCTCACATAAGTTGTTCTTATGACTCTGGATATTATTATTCTGACTTTGTATTTCACTCATATTGCTTTAAAGATCATCATTTCCATGTTCTATCTTTTGTATTATATGTCATTATTTTCACTTTGTATCTAATGTTTATTTTGTATTTCATCATTCTGAATTCGTATCTCTCTATTATAACATTATATTTTGTTACTTTACCCTGAATGTGTAGGTTACTACTCTGACTTATCTTGTTATTATGACTTTGCATCTCTCCATTTTCACATGGTATCAAACTGTTCTGCCTTCATACTTTATTTAATGACTTTCTACTTTTTTTAATTTGGACATTAAATCTTAGCATAATGACTATTATTATAACTTTGTCTCCCATTATGATGATTTTCACCAACGCATTGGGGTGGGAGGTTTGAGGGAAAAATTTCACTCATTCGACAATTTTGGAGGAAATTAGAATACCTGGAGGATGCACATCCACAGGGGGAACATGCAAACTCTCCAGAGAGTAAGAGCTTCACTTGCCCAACCTTCTCGTGCTCAGTACGCCACCACTGTTCCTGCTATTATTATGATCCTGTATCTCATACCTTTAACACTTTATCTCACATTAATGTTCCTGAAACTTATTTTTATGTTTTTATCTACTTTGTTTCCAATTATATCCACATTGTATCTCATTATTTGAGTTAGTGACTGATGACCGTGGCCTCGATTTTAAACTTGTTATGAATAAACTCACAGTGGCCAGTGTGCAGGGGAGCTGTCCACCCGATGTGGTGCTGAAATCCTTATACCGTCTGGCCGTCACTCTACTTCTGTTACGACAAAGTTCCACTGTGATGTCTCACTCTGTTTTTTGACCCAGTTTCTGTAGCATGTTGTCCTCGGAGATCTGTGTTCTCCTTCACATGAGGCAACCCTCCTGTGAATACCGAGAGAAGCAGGTCGAAACATGAGGGTTGCTTCAGCTTCGAGCACAGAGTCTCCCAGCAAACAGCAGTGTGTTTTCTCTGACATATGCCACAGTTTCCAATGCAAACTGCTTCCCCTCAAGCATGAGGCTTCGGAACGACGCAAGGTCAAAGGTCAGGGTCAGCTCCATTTCATTGTAGCCTTTAAAAGACAATGTTGTCATTCCAAAGCATCCCTGTTCAATTCTTGCAAACAAGTTTTCTCATGCAGTGACTTTTTTTTAATGTATAACCACAAACTTGAAGCCAGTGAACTGTACGCCTTCTGAATCCTTAATTAAGGTAAAGTTTTGTAGTGTAATGCTGCAGGTTTAATTAAATCTGCTGGTTTTCTGATTCATTACGGAGCAACAGGCTCCACACAATGCACTTTTTTTTTTAGGGGGGGGGTTCATTATTAATTTGATTTAATTTTATTGGAGGCTTAAAAGCATCCTTAATGAAGTCCAGCTTAATGAATGAGTATGCTTTACTAATTAAGACATTAAAGTGGGGGTTGTCAGTGTAGGAGTGATAATAAGTTCCTTTAATCAGGAGCTTTGTACATCTGAATTAATTTCTGGAAATAGGCCATTTTCTTAATAAGGAGCCCATTGTACGGTAAAGTCTGGGAGATGGTTTTTTATCTTCTATCAACAACCCTCTTCACTGGTAATTATAGTGGTGTGTTGAGGTGGTAATTGTGCTTCTTATTTAATGAATGAAGTTATGATTGTCGTGAGGTTTGAAGCTCACAGACAGGCTGAACGGAGCTAAATGTGATCTGATAAAAAAAAAAAAAAGGAAGTGATAACAATGGATTAATATGGGATATAAAGATTTATGCACAAATTCAAGTGTGATAACAATGATTCACTTTGTGAACACCAAACTTTTCTTTAATGAAAACACACCGTGACACTAGATGCTATAATAGCTAATAAGTAATCTCATTGAGCTCCGGGTCAATTATAATTTTACCATGTAAACACTTTTATCTGATTAGATGAGTCTTATCTGAATGAAGGTGGTGCAAAAGCATAACAATGCATAAATAGTTCATGCAGGGGATAAATCTTCTCTAAAACAAAATAAAAGACTTGAAAAGAGCTGAAAAGACTCAACAAACGTAAAGCTGGCAATAGTGACTCCGAAGTCTGGAGCTAAGAAATCTATATTCAATACATAGGAGCAAGTTTCTGCAGGAAGCTGGAAGAGGGATCCGTCCAAACTCACAGTGCAAGGCATTGTGGGATTGATCCATCGCCTCAGTAGGATGATATTCTTTGCGTATATAAACCAGCCGATCACTTAATTCAGTGCTGAAGTAACCCGACAGTCTGCTCTCTCACAAAGAGTTCAGAGTTTCTGATGTTGTTGTCTGACCTTTATGAAATGCCTGTGGTCCAGATGTTTCAACAAAAAGGTAAAAAAATCTGGCTTGGGAAACATTTGAATCACAGTCTGACGACATCTGCGTAATCAGTGTTGATTCCATCTGGTTGTGAAGCCTGAATGATTTGGTGTTCATCTTGGTTTAAAAAGCCTTTTAAAATGAGAATGCTCACTGACCTTTTGTCTTTGTTCTGACCTTTGGGCCTTTTGAAAGTCCAGCATCCTGAGAGCACAAAGCACAAGTAGGCACAAAATGGTTTAAAAGATCAACCACTTACATTTCAAAACTGCTTCCCTAAGTTTATTCATTCGCCCTCGATCCTTCAATTCTTTTTAAAATACTTGATTTATTCAGAACATCAGATCACCCGAGACCAGGAACTGCGCATATTCATGGATTTCAAGCTTCTACAAGGCCGCATGCTTAAGTCGTGCTTTGGCAATTTCACGTCATAGTAAGAAAGTCAAGGTTTCAACTCTGATCTGACTCATTCTGTGTTGGGTTTGCATGTTTTCCCTGTATGTGTTTTTATCCTGGTGCTCTGGTTTCTACCAAAAGTCCAAAAACTAGAATTTCAGCCAGTGTTGGGACTGTGATTAGACAGAAATGTAATATACTCCACGTAAACAACAAACTATACCACTATAAATCTTTCTCACTCAATTTCATACTTAGTGTTTCTATGGAAATGTAGCTGCAGCACTTGTTGGTGAAGAAAATAATGTTTCAACTGGTTTTGGTGAGCTTGCTTTATGACGAATGACACCTGTGAAAGCTAATGGATGACGCGTCCTGCTGGAGGTCATTTCAATGTGATGTTAACGGGAAACTTCTCTTTTTCTCCTCTCTTTCTTGACTTGTCTCCGTTTTAATGAGTGTTATTCACACAAGGACACCCGGTGATGGGAACGACGCGTTAAGTGGCACAAAAGTAAAAGAGCTTAAAGCTGAAAGAATTCAAATATGTTTCGAATTTTGTTACACCAGAAGGTGAAAGTGGGGAGAAAAACTAAAAACTATAAGAAGATCATAGTCTTAAGCGGTGTTTAAATGATACGAAGGACTTTTAAAAAAAAAAAAAAAAAAGAAGGACAATCTCAACTTGTTAAGTGTGTACAAAGACACAAATGAGCATCAGTGTTACAAACCACAGTGTCAATGTCACTTCTAGTGACTTCTGAGAAGCTCCCGGAGAGGATTGCGATGTTGGCTCTCAGCGCTAAGAAGTGGCAGAGAAATAAAAAAGGGAATCAGATTAAAGGGAGATGAAAGACGCTGCAGTGGCTACGGGGTCAGCGCGGAGAGGAGTGCGAAGCAACTGCTGAGCACCGCAAAACTACGCGTCCCATGGTGCCGGGCGGGGCTCCACAGATGGTGCTCCCTGGTTAGTCTGTTAGTGGTGGGGGTGTTTTCTGTTGAGAAGGCAATATGTCCCCTCTGTCGGCACCGAGAGGCCTGAGCCAACTGGCAGGAGAAGAGAT
>OMNM01038672.1:37443-57243 GCA_900302745.1 Parablennius parvicornis | reverse complement strand
GTAGCTGTCAGCAGCTTTGACAGGAGGCAAGGATATACACTTCAGTGATGCTTCATAGGCATGAGAATAAAGTGCTCTGCCCTGTTTAAAAACACTCCCCTGACTAACTGAGCGGTGGGCTGACGATGCAAGGCCGAGCCAGCACGTGGATCCTCGGCTCTCACTTGGCCAAGTATGAGAGCGTTAGTCGTGGAGCCTGAAATAGACTGACATACGTCAATGAGGGCAACGGAGTCATTAGCTATTCCTTTTGAACAGCGAGCTCACTCCGACGGCGCGATACACGGGGGTAAGCACAGATTATCGTAGCCAGCTTATGCAAATTGCATAAACAGGTTGAATATATCTCAGGTTCAAATGCATGGGGAGGAACAGATAAAGAAGCACGTGAAGGAAAAATGTAAAGCAAAAAAAAAAAAAAGCAAGCTTTGGTTGTAGACAAACAGTCAAGGCTTTGCAGCCTGGAGACAATCTGCAGACACGACCATAAAGCATGCTGCAAACTCCCCTCCTACCCATCCAAGCAGGACATTACATCTTCACTTCTCCACGTGCACGTTAGGGTCACACTGACCTCTAGTGGTGTCAAGGGGAACACTGGGGGCTCGCGACAGCCGACCAAGAACGAGAGATAATCAGTTCTCAGTGTAATTTCATCACAAAATGGATTTCAAGTCAGCAGCGTAGGTCTTGTATCTATGAGCTGATATGGATAAATGGCCACTGGGAACAGCTTGTTACAAGCCTGCTTGTGCACTGCAGCCTCATAAACAGTCAGTTTTTGTCTCACCTCCATCGCTCTCTCCAGTCCTCGCTGCCTCTTGCTCCTTCCTTTCCCTCCCCTTCCTTCATCTTCCACTGCTGGATTCCCTTAGAAATTTTCGATTTGAACACTATTGATTTTGTGGGTTACACCTACCACAACACCCTGACAGAACTTAAAACCACTCTATTCAGCGGTGGGATCAAAGTGTGACCCCTCTCCTTGGTGTTGTTTAATGAAGTTGGAGGATCGGTGTTCCTAGATATTTCTGAACAACATTTACAGAGCCTCAAGGGTTAGATAACAACTCGAATTGATTTTTTTTTTTTCAGAGATACTGTTCATAAAAATTGAGCTGCTTTTCCTGCTTGTACTGTAAGCTGACAAACCCTTAAATCATAGGCTTGCAATGTATTCAATCATCTGCATAGCCTTTATTCTAAAGTAACATCAGAAATCATGTCAGAGTTACACTAACAAGCACAGCAAGAAACATTAGGGATGCTATTTCATTCAAAATTCACTAGATGGCGCACACAGCAAGGAAACACAGTCTTAAGTGACGCAAGAGTTCAAGTAACCAGCTGTAAGAGTAATTTCTTTCAACTAAATAGAAGAATTTTGAAAATACACAGATGAGTTAATTTACCTTCCTCTATGTTGTAAATGTGCAGATTATTGAAGAGTACTTATGTGTTATATTTTCAGATCTGGCTGTTTGACTGACATTTAATAATAGAGCAGATTACATCAGATGGGAGAAGATGCAATTCTATACGGAGAGGATCCCAACTGTAGACCCAATCGGAGAGCAGCTCTGAGACGTTGGTGTTAACCCAGTATGCCACCGTGCAGCCCTTCACCAGAACATGTGGACACAATTATGTTGGGATTTAGTCTCTATGAGGAAAAGTAGGAATAATTTGTCCGGTGATTCACAGCAGTTAATCTAGTGCATGACTGCTTATTTCCACTTTAACAGACGTGTGTCTTCAGGATGCATGTGGAAATTCAAAGATACAAATCAGATCCTTATTCTCCTGGGTGGACTGCTAAAAAAAAAAAAAAAACCCAACATGGGAGTCTATACCAGCAGGACTTGTTATTATATGCTCACTGCAGCAGGAGGGCTCCCGTCAACCTCATGTCATCCGTGTGATTTATAAGACGAGGATTCACAGGGACTGCTATACAATCCTTATGAAGCCAGAAAAGCATCAAGTATTCATCTCCCTCCTCTGCTGCCGTGGCATGTTGAGGGTTTGACGGGTTTGCAGTGACTTTACGCGAACCTTAGAAGTTGAGCCGTGCACAATACTAAACAGTACATCCATGAGGTCACGGCCAGCACATCTTACAAGAGTGTAAGTGACAGATGGTACGCAGTAGACCTGGTGATGTAGTCAGCAAGAATCTCCTTCTCTCTCCACTGAAGTCCAGGTGAGAGGAAAGCAGAGAAATGCTTGTAGGCATTCTTAAGAGAACTACTGAAATGTCATCTCATCTCAATTACGCTTTTTATCCTGGCGGGCGATCGTGCCTAAACGCTGAGCAACTACAACCGGCAAAAATTGAGATGGACTTTGGAGGAAATGCCATTTTAAGCACAGCTGAGCGGAGATTGAATGAAGTACAGTTATTAGTGTTAACATCTGCTGGAGTAAGTTCATGTTCATGAGTGTGGGGCCGGGGTTGTCAAACATAAGTTCCATGGGCCAAAACTGGACCACAACAAGCTTCAAGCTGCCTAAGTGGTGTTTGAATCCACATAATCACAACAGCTCTTTCCGATTGGACTCCAAGCTGCAGGGGGTAAATGAAGGACAAGACTCTTCTAATGCAGAAGAGGAGAAAGATAATCAGTCATTTGACCAAAATTAACTGGGGCAGTTGTGGGAGATTAATACCTGCTCATCTGTGTCCATTCCGAGAGCTCATTAGGCACACTTCAGGATGTGGAGTTATGCATACATATATTATATCATCATCGAGAGGAGCTGGCAGAGAGCCGCTATGAATGTTTCAGAGATGCCGGCATATGCAGGCAAGATATTGATGTTCTAGATATTTGCAACAGCAAACAGAGCATGATTCTTTTTTTTTTAACCACAGTTTGATGTTCTTGATATCCTACAAGTATTACAGTAGATATCATCTCAGTCAGATACTATAGACTGGTAATTTCATTATATGCACCAAAAAAAGTCTTTTAAAGCTGGTCACACACTCAATTTCAATAAGGTTCTTTGCCAAAACAAGAAAAAATGTTACACTAATGTGTGCTTGTCGTGTACAATCCCCTCATGTCGTCTTTCAGCTGCTCCCTTTGGGGGTCATCTACCGACCTCCATCTCCTCCCATGTTACATCCTTTGTTCAATACATCCACTATCTCTCCTCAGCACGTGTCCAAACTGCTCTACCTGAGGCTCTCTATCAGATAATTTCATATTTCTCCTGTCCATCCAGATCACTCTTAATAAAACTCTCAGTATCTTCATCTCTGCCACCTCCGGTTCAGCCTCATGTCTTTCAGACGGTGCCACCGCCTCCAAACTATACATCATAGCAGGTCTCACTACTGTCCTGGAAAGCCACCCTTTCACTCAGGCTGCTATCCTTCTGTCACACATCCGTCCTGACACCGAGCATGTCCAAACCTGTCTGTCTATCTTTCATTTATTCAGTTTGCAAGACAGGTCACCTGTCTGGCTGCACCATATATCACAGTTGTTTTTATTTATTTATTTTTTGGGTCAGTGGATGTCAGCAGACTGACTGACTGAACTACAATGAATTGTTTACATGGACTAGATATTCAAGATGTTTGACCAATCAGATGGAGCCCTACTTCCCATAGATTGGATGGATGGATAGATGGATGGATGGATGGATGGATGGATGGATGGATGGATGGATGGATGGATGGATGGATGGATGGATGGATGGATGGATGGATAGATAGATGGATGGAGATCAGCCTTGAAGATCACATTCATTTTTTCGACCTTTCAAGTTTGTCGCTCTCATTTGGGCAAAATTGTTATTTATCTGCAAATCTGTGCACATCAATTGGGTATTCTGACCATAATTAGATTTATTAGTATAAAATGCTGTTTTGATATCTGAATGCAATTTCACGTGCATTGTCACAGCACCAACATCACTTTTATTTAGCATGCTTGTCCATTTTCCATGTTCCACGAATAAAATCTCAAAACATGTTCTGATAATTTTAAAGCTGTTTTTACCCGAAAAGACATTTTTTTTTTTTTTTAAATCAAATGACAGTCAAATATCATATCATGATGCCGAAAAGCAATTGCTTTGGCATAGTAACACAAAGAATAACACTTGACCTTAAATCATAAAGGATCAACCTCTTCTACTTAATTTCTGAGATCAAACTCAAATGTACTCTTAGATAAAGTCATTTTGATAAAGTGACTTAAAAGATGGTGAACCATTTATCAGGATCCCTGAATTGCTATTTTTTTATTTTTTTTTTAATATAAAGGCCAGGATCCTCTTTGAACCCACTTAACCCAGCCAGAGACATGGCTGTTGTGTTGTGGTCGGTTAACACAGCCATCAAACGCAGGGGCTGGGGAGCCGTGCTGCGACGTGCAGCGAAGCAAAGCCTTGATGTTTTGTTTTTGTTTTTTTTACTGAAAGAACATAGCTGTGGCTGTGAAATACAGTGCCCTTTTCCTTCTCCTTCAACCTCCACTTTCCTAACCCCACCCCCACACACTCCTCACTTGGTTCGTACATTGTGCAGACTGGTGATGCCTGCGCCCCCTAAACATTTCATTTGTTTTTGCTGCAAACCCCTGGAATTGAAAGTCCAAGGACGTCCTCGCCAATGTCACGGGGTTTAAAAGAGAACAGTGCAACACAAGATGAGGAAACCATTTAAAAATGAGAGATTATGTTTTTCAATGCAATGTAATTAATGTTGGTAATTATAAACGTTTGTACCACCATAGTGATCTTTGAAGAGCTTTGTTGTTTATTGACTGATGTTCTTCATTAACGTTCAACAATGATGCATCACTGTCATCGATTTATAGATCTTTGCGCTAACAGGTCTGTTTGAATGCAAGTCTTTCAACTTCAGGGACAAATATTGAGGACTTTTATATGTGCAAAAAAAATAAAAAAACAATGGCCCATTTACGCAATGTTTTTGAGTGAAAATGCAAAACTTAGCTCAGAGCCACTGAAAAGGCAACATTTTTAAAACAGATACCAAGATGGAACTTTTTGAACACGTTCCGACTCCAACTTCATATAGATGGGCGAAAATAATACTTTCCGATAAAGCTTGGGCTTTCTGAGAGACTTGAGTCACCAGAATAGCAATCCAAGGTCATTATTTACTTGCTATTGTTTTTGTTTATAGAATATTGTTCTGTTGTGTGTGTGTGTGTGTGTGTGTGTGTGTGTGTGTGTGTGTGTGTGTGTGTGTGTGGTTTCATTAAAAAAAATAACAGCACCCATTCATGGTCCAACAGGAAAATTACATTGTTTTCAGCGTCTCTGCGTTTAAATGTAAATAGACATAATTTTCACAGCCTTACTGTGTAAACAGAAAACTTTTCTGAATTAATGAAATGTCGTCATGTAAACGGGGCCTCAGCTCTCAATAGGTAGTCAGATCAGGCAGTGAACGCTATAATCAGACATTTCCGATAAAGGTTTTTACTTGGATTGACAGATACATTTTTATAACCGAGGGAAGTAATCACAAGATGTTCAAGGTATCGATCCATTAAATCAGCTAAGGTCAACCCACATATATGATGACTGGAAAATTTCTCTGTGTGCTTTTCCTGCTTCATCTGCTTCACTGGGATGAAAAGCACCCTAACACTCCTGAGTAGGACTAGGGCTAGGACCAGGGCTCAACCGATTTAATCGGCCAAATATAGCCATTAGAGAAATAAACGGTAATAAATACAAAAGTTGGTTGATTGATGGTGATGTTCACGTCGCCATCTTTTATGTGACACATCAATGCACGTCATTACTGATTAACTTATTTACGCTGACGCATCACACCAGCACTAAAAAATGTAAATGGCCGATATATCGGTTATCTGAATTTGTTATAATAACAATAATTAAAAGACATTCTATTTGCAGGCACCTTTCTCTGCACTCAAGGACACCATACAAGCAAGAAATTAGAAAATGTCATAGTGCATTAAAAACTGTGAATACAATACAAGAGACAGGGCAATTTGTATGAGATGGAATATACATTTTTGAACAGATGTGTTTTGACTTTTGATTTGAAATAGGGGAATAAATCCGGCTTTTTTCAGTTCCAGAGATGGGCAGCAGAGCAGCTGAAATCTCTGCTCTAATATCAGAATCGGCTCCATAAAATCCATATCAGCCGAGCCCTTCACTGGACAGATCACCAGTCCATCCACACACTTACATTTATACTATTGAGCAGTTGGGAGACATTAGATCACCACAAAAGCACATTGTCTTTGAACTGTGACAAACACAGAACCTGACACATATATATGCAAAAAGCATTTAGACTTCCTAATCTTACATCACCATTCAGCCTAAGACTGAAAGAAAAAACATAATTAATGATGAAGTTAGTGAGCTAATAAGCATCAACAAGCAGACACCACACAGCATTCACATTATGCAAAAAATAAATAAATAAAAACTCTCACAAGCAAAGATGCAAAGATTAAAAACAACAGAAATCAATGTACAACGCAAAGTAAAAACGGCCGGAGTGAAAAGCATTTCACCAAGATCACCACTCACTGAAATAGCACCTTTTCCTTTAAGGATTAGCATAAATTAATTTCCGTGGATCATTACCGCACCTATCTGTATGAGTACGTGGACACACACACATAATCAAATATAAACCGCAGCCATGTCGTGTGTATGCACACTTTGTATTCCAGGGACACAATCGGAGGAAGTCTCAGTAAAGCACTGAACTGGCAGTGAATAAAAGGCTGATTTTGCTTATTAGAACCATTGAGAAAGTGAAGCAATTTAAGTAGCAGAGAGAAGAAATCCAGACAGAATGTTGAAAAAAAAAAAGAAAAAAGACCATTAACTCTTGTCCTTGTTGGACCCCTCCAGAATAGAAAATGGTGAGCAGAATTTAAAAAGCAAAAGTGAATACGCAATGGCAAAAAAAAAAAAAAAAAGCTTCCCCTGAGGCTGAGCATCTACCGTCTCACACTGGGATTTATAGTGACAACCTTAGGCTATTAATTTCCTCTTTTTCCCTTCAGAAAAGGCGTGTCCAGAACCGCCAGTCTCTATGGACGACCTGCTTTATTACTCCGAGCAGACTGCCCTTAAAACGGAACAGAACAGATTCCACAGTTGTCTGAGACGATTCTCTGCACTGCGGGTGTGTAATATTTCATGTCTTCATGCCTCCCTTAGAGAGAGTATGCCATGTTATGTCATCCACCGCCGTCACAGACCTGAAGATATTAATAATCAAAAAGTTACACCTGAGCAGAGATGATTTTAGGGAGCACAGCGTTTTCTGGAGCAAAGCTTCCTTTGAGGATTCGTCGCTGCTAAATGCTGACATGGCGCTTTGTCCTGAACAGCACGACCCAGAATTAAAAACCCGCAGCCTGATTTCATATGTCAAAAGGGCTGGTTTTCAGGTTCAAATTCAAGTCAGTGCGGCTCTCAGTGTCAGTATTTCAGTACATTAAGACGCTTTGCAGCTTATATCAAACGGCATCTTTAGCTTTTAAGTTTTTGGGTGAATTCCCACTGTGCCAGAGATAATTGGAAGCACCTGTATGATGTAACTCAATGCATCACTCCTGCAATAAATTGAACCGCATACTGAAATGATTAGCAATGGCTGGGGTCAATTAGGTATTTTGCTGGTGTATTAAGTTCGAATAATATCAAGATAAACGACTGCAGCGTTGTTAAAATGTCGCCAGTCTCGGCCAGCCAAACTAAAGTTTGCTGCTTCAGTACAGAATATCAATTGTATCGTTGTTACATGAACTGAATCACATAAATGCGGGTGCAGTGAAAGATAACTGTCTCCCAGCTTGAGAAGTTAAGACATAAGACACTTTTTGGCTGTTGATCTCGACCAGTTAAGATCAAGATGCAGTCGCGTATTTGTTCAACTGGAGGCGCATTCAACACAACTTCAGGGCCAGATTTATGACGAGATAATGTCAAATGACTGCTGCTTGGCTATATCAAAGCAAGATTGTTTGCAGATATGTGCCTCCGGACAAGTTCATGCACCGCTGCCAAAAACAAGACAGCTGGGAGCTGGACAGCGCTGATCAAATACTGCTGGGGCCTCATTTATCGAGGTTGCGTACGCACAAAACAAGTCCTGAAAGATGCGTACGCCACTTTCCACGCAAAGTATGTGATCTAACAAAATAAACTTTGCAGGAGAATGTGCGTACCGGTACGCAAACTTTGAACCTTGCCTACGCACATTTTTAGTTGAAATCCTATGCAATGTTTGATAAATGAGTCTCCTGGGGAGGCAACTTAAGACCAAGTCACTGCACTTTGAAACCACAGCTTAGATATCAGTGATACTGCCATGAAAGACTAGCGAAACTAGCGTTAGTCTTAATGTCATGCTGTCAGACTGAGTTTGCAAATCCTTTTGGGACATTTCACTGTATTTTACACCAGAAGGTTTCATTCAAATTGGTTCTAAGCCAAGATTGTCACAATTTTGTGCAGTAATTGTTTGGTCTTGCAAAAATCTGGACGTATCCATTACGTACGCTCTGGATTTTGCATTCACTTTGCATGATTATTGCAGGTGAGATACTCGGAGTAACACCATGAATAACTTCACACACAACATTTGTATTTAAATGCTTTAGACAGTTTACACAAGAATACTGGATAACAGTGTTGCTTCAGTGTGCGTTTGTGTGTTGGCAACATGGAGGACTTGAATGGAGCGCAGAGCGATTATAAAATGTTTCTGCCAGGAACATCCCTGATCAAGAAATGCTCCTTAAATGACTCAACAGTAGAACCAATGTTGAGAGCAACATTATCTTTAAGTTCACTGGCATGTGAGGCATCAATATTTCTATTATATCTGACACTGTGTAAAAACCAGCAAAGCTGGAGTTCCAACTAAATAAGTAAGGAACCACAATAACAGTAACAAAGTAAATAGCTATCAAGTTCACTATACAGTAGAGAATAAATGATGCCTTCATGGTGTTACAGTAGCAGCTTAGATTCGTCAGTATTGATTGTTTGTTGTCTCACATCTTATTTAGGAAAAAAAATACAAATACATTTATAAAAACTGTACTAAACTGTAAATGGACATCATTAATATAACATTTCACTGCAGCAGTGGTCTCAAAGAGCTTCGCACTAGTAGTTCATGCACACACTCACACACTAATGGCATCGGCTGCAGTGCAAGATGAGTGTCCTCCATTGGGGGCAATTTGCGATTCAGTGTCTATCCAGGGCAAGTTTTTGGGACCACTTACTTTGACATTTGAGGACAGTGTGAGCCACATCATGGCTACAAACGACATGGATCCAAGTCTTGTCACATGATTTCAGTGATTACTGTATAAGAGAATTCCGTTAACAGCCTGTATGTTTACTTTAAACCTTTCTAATTCATAATAACTTACGTCTGACAAAGTACAAACTTTAAGGCAAAAGGATTGTGTTTGAGCATGTGTCTCAAAGTCTTAGGAGTTATTTCCTTTAGTCGATCCACGTCATGTTTTGCAAGTAGGTGGGGAGGAAACTGACGTATTGCACAGCAACAAGTCAAAACACTCTTTAATTGAGTCACAGGACTGTGTTTCCAGGAACCTCCATTGTCTCACGTCCACTGTAAGCCACGCCTGTTGTGACTGAGCCAACTCTGCCACGCAATATGTCTTCATCCACCTAATTCTATTCATGAGCCATCAATGTTTGATTACCAACAACTTACGTTTTCTGATGAGATTCATCAGCATCACTACAGAGAAGTCTTTCGCAAACAAACTGACGACTAAGTACTGATTGCAATCTGATAGAGTGGAGACAGAATTGGGCCATCTTAAAGACCGGGACTAAAAAAGCAAGGAGAGTGGAGCGTGGCGTCATTTTTCAGTGGCTCAGATGTGGTGGGAAACAGAGGCGGTGGGCCGGCCGGCTCGCCTGTGACAGCCTGTCAAACAGAGGGAGAAAAAACAGCGACAGAGAACCACTCTTCAGATTAAATCGGGCTCTAATTGGAAAAGAGGACAGAGCGATAATGGCATAAATGGCTAAAAAAGTGGGCCGTTCAAAGGCTGACTAATATACACTGACACCCACGGATCTCTAGTTGTTCAGTATTAGTCTCATTAAAACATGTTGTTTCAAGACAGCAACACACAAACAGAAAATTACACATGAAACAGATGACGATACGCGGGCAGTTTTCACTGTGATGTTGCATCCAAAATTTCTGCATCTCACCACTGGAGAAGACGGCGTGACTCAAACCAACAGGAAAATTACAGCCCTGGCCGGAGCACACCCCAAGCATCCCAGCGATCCTATTTCTGTCCACTACGGATTTGTTTAACAGCTCGAATGCTTCAACTGCTTGTCAATTATAGCACCCGGGCAACTATTTCAGGCACGCTGCAAGTAAATCACATCACGTTTCCTACATTTGGTGACATAAAACAAGCGCCGCAGAACGCCGTGACTCAGTGTCCACGTGGACATCTGGAGGTAGACGGAGCAGATCAGACTGGTGATCTGTCCGATGAGCTCACGCTAAAACCGCAGGCCGCCATCTGCTGTGACAGGCCCCGTCCCAGACAGCCGCTCCGTCTGTCTGTTAGCTCCTCCAAAACCAAAGGCACCGGCCTCTGACGCAAGTCAAGTGCGTCTGTAACCTGCAGCTTTCCACTTGCCCTGCTCATTGAGCTTCTGGTCAGGCAGGCCCGCCGCCACAAAGACTCGGTAGGTGCTCCACTTAATGTTTAATCGACCGCTTCTGGTTTAAGACAGAGGACGAGAAGACATCAGCACTAGAAAAAAAAAAAAAAAAAAGAAGCATTGGATGAAAGGCACCCTGTCTGTTCAGATTATGTCCCTACTTCATGATAAAAGCAATATGATAATTGGCTTGATCACGTTCAAAAGATCTTGTAAGTATGAAAATGGGTCGATACTTGGCATCCAATCTGCACAGTAGTAAAACTTCAGTTTAGAAATCATTGTTTCAGCAATTTTTGAAAAATTCCCCGTGTATGTAGCGTTGACTTTTTCTATATAGAAAAAAATACCTCCAAGGCCCCAGTTACACAATGTTTTCAAGTGAAAAACAAAACATTTTGGGTGTTTATACATATGTCAAAAACAGAATATGTACTACAACACAAGAAAACATGAGTGCCCGAGCCACTAAATCTGAAAAAACTTTGGAAACTTTGGAAACAACTTTGGAAACAACTCCCAGTTTTAAATTATCCATCCATCTTTTACACCACTTTTATCCAACTTTGGGTCACGGGGTGCTGTACACCCTGAACAGGTTGACTGTAAGTCCTTGAAAATCTCTTTCCTGTTGTAATTTAACAGGCCAGGGATGTAATATGGATAAAACTGGGCAAATTAAATAGTTACAGGGGAAACTGGAAAAAAGGATTAAATACAAGGTGGAATCCTGCAGTGACTGACTCAGCTTTTCCTTAACTTTAGCCAAGTACCAAGTCAACGCGTCATTACTTTAATTTTCTATTGTGGTTTCAAAACTTTGAGCTTGTGTGGTGCAAGTAATGAGGCTGGAGACTTTGACAGTTGCCTTCTGTATTTTCACTCTTTCATGTGATGAATACACACTCTATTCTTTGCAGAACAAAAGAAAAACCATCTCATCTAGATTCTGATTTATTAATGGCTTTTGGGGGAAAACTGATGGAAGCTCTGAACTGCTGCAGAAAAAACCAGCAACACATTGAACTGTAATACACAACCCTGAGCCAGTTTATTTGTTGAAATCCACACTTGTTGGTGAATGTAAGCGTCTCCAATGTGACATGTTGGACTGAAGAATCAAACGACTGCATGCCTGTAGTCACACAACTGAGGCTGCCACTTCATAATGATGACAACAAAAAGGAGAAGGTCTCAACTCCCGAGGCAAGTTACTATAAATGTTCACTTGGATTTCAAACTTGATGTTTGAAAATGTGTGTGTGGAGCTACAACTAAACCAGAGGTTCACTGTGCATCATGTCAATGCTATAATTACACATCTGAACAGCCGCCTGTCGTCCAGGTGGACCGTCTATAATTGATCCTGGAGATTTCAAACTGTAACATTTTGACCTGGATATGTTAGACTAGATCTGAAACTGCTATTGTAAAAACAAGATCTCCTAGTTCTCAGTAGAAATGAGTACGGTGGGCAGGTTGGTGAGATATCCCCCTCGAGGTTTGATGCAGCCAAGACCGTGAGAATTTCTTTGGGGTATTCTTAGTGCTGCCTCTCCCATCTTGCCTTCACTAGATCCCACAAGCCCGCCTCTGGTTTAGGATTTGGCCGTCTATCTTCCATTTTTCGAATCCTCTGCGACCCTGGACTCTGCCAGCTGGATACTCAAATTATATGACGAATACAGAGTGCGCCACTTAACATGTTTATCTGTTGCAGCTCACTATCCAATTGCACCAATTACTGTATGATTTATTCTTCACATATAAGCTGTTTCCATCTATTTGTGAACTGCCTGATTGTTCCTGCAATATGTTATAGAGCAATTTGGTTGAGCGGAAAAAAAGAAAAAGTGGTATTTGTCAAATACGGTTTAAACTTAACTTTTTGAAAACACTCTGAATCCGTCTCCGTGAAAACAAGGGAAAATGCAACCTTATGAAAACATTAGATGGGTAGATGGGTAGATGGGTAATAACAATGACAGCCTCCAGTAACAGCAATCTAACTTCGCCGTCTGTCCATTCGAATGTCTGTTTACGCTCCATTGTTAATATTGTTGTCTGTGCGCATGAGTATAAAAACAAACAGCAGCACCCACTAGTGGCTCAACATGAAAACCACATTGTTTTCATTGTTTCTTTCAATTTGGTGTAAACGGGCATCGTTTTCAAAACATTGCTGTAGGAGTGAAACTTTTTTCAAACAAAGACACGAAGCAGTGCTTTTTCACTTGAAATGTTGTGTAAACATGAGCTTATTAGTGCGGTCAGTTTGTGGAAGTGTGTGGACGTTGCCATTCACAAGCAACATGAGCAGACTGAGGCACTTGTGGTGCGGTTTCCTGGTTCGGAGGGGAGTTCATTCCAAAAAAGAAAAAGCTAACTTCACACTCTGCTCTGCTTTGCTTTGCGCTCGCACTGGCATTTTTAATATCAAACCAACAGATGTCCACATACTGAACATCTGCTGTCGCAAAATATCCTGCAATGACCTAAATGCATCGTTTATTATTTGTGTTTCAATTTTTTCCAGCTATAAACTCACTGAAACGTATACATGCGTCAAAACAGGACCCAAAATACCTCTATCGTGACCACCAGTTACAATTTGCAGCGTTGAGTTAAATGTAAATAAAAACTGATTTCAGAAATTTGAAAATCTCATAAGGCCATTTTTCATTGCCAAATAAAATATGAAAAACATGTCAAATGGTGAGATTATGATATTTTACTAGAGCAGGTCATTTTCCCCTTCAAAAATAAACTCTGGTTGACTTTGTTTCAGTTCTGAATTTTAAATCTACACACATCAGATTAGACCAAATGCAGGACTCTGCGATGCAGGATTTGCTGTTGGTATTGCGAGTCCGAGATACATTTAAAAATCTCCACATTAATTCTAAGCCATAGGTACAAGTACACATAACATCGCACGTGAGGCATTTCTTAGCATTTGACACAGCAGGCAGAATTTTGGAGGAAGTTGTGAAAGTTATGTTGGAGAATGTTCTTCGTAAAATCTGCTCAGCATGAGTTTTATGGAGTCTTTGATATGAGGTATAAAATGCCGGAGTGACCACAAAGCAAACTGAACTAGACTGCAAACCTTAGATTAGCGGTATCTGTGACAGAGTATTTAAACTGAATGTCTTTTGATCTATTTAGTTGACGTGAATCTGGAAGTGCCATTCAATTTTTGTCAAGAGTACATTGACTGATACTGTACCTGTCTGCCTTCTACTCCTGTACTTATCGGCTGGTTTTGTAACCAATCCATGAGTTTTAGGTTTTTTTTTTTTTACATTCATATTCCAAACTGTCTGCATTCAAAGACGAAACTCTTCTATGACCCCCGGCCCGCATGCATGTTTGAGGTTAGCGAGCCAGTGGGAGGTACACAGACATCAAGCTCTAAACAGGAAGACTGAATCAACAGACACAACAGTAATGCTGCCATGGAAGCTACCAAAGTAGCATCAAAGCCATGCTGTCAGGGTGAGTTTTTAAAAACAGCTGTAGGAGAAGTTTTTTGGGTAATTTCACTGTCTTTAGTGCCAGAAGGCTTTATGTCAACATTAAGTCATTTTAGATGGTCATTTTCTTGGTTTTTGCAAAAAAAAAAAAAATTTCTGAGTTTTTCATCACACATATTTTCTGTCCGACAGCAAAGAAAAAACAAAGTTGTTTGTCTCCTGAACTAATATGTCTTTGACACTCCTGATTGATACCACCCAAGCTGCACATTTCAATCAGATACTCAGTATGGTTGTGATGTAAAAATATGAGTCAACATTGAGAAAACAGTGTGTGTGCGCGGTGACTGATCTTACGCACACACACGCAAGCACGCACGAACGCGGTGGTAATCAATCACTGAGAGGATTTGTCACCTTTAAGCGTACACACAACGTGCTTCAATTACCAGATACTTTCTCTCCATTAATAATCGATCATGATGCCAAAAGTGCAACAAGAGTCATGAGAGTTCTCATCAGCCGCGGCTGCCAGCAGTGAACCGCCACTGTTTCAACTTTGCTTTCATACTCATCTGACCTAATGCGTCTGCGTGCATGAGAGACGGAAAGAGAGTCAACACAGGGTGAGGTCAAAGCAGGTCAGACAGGAAATACGTAATTGATGCCTGAGGGGCACTCGTGAACTCTGGAAGAAACAATGGAGCTGTCAGCCTTCAGGTGGTCTGACATTACAGCGACCTGGTCACTCTGTCAGAACGCTTCTCTTTAAGAAAAAGTCGTGCAAGTGAATCACACATGCAAAACACTAAATCTTCAAAGTCAATGTTGTGGCGCTGCCATCTGGTATAGTGTAGAGAAATGAGAGCGACAGAATGCTGCGTACTATGTTTTATTAGTACTCAATAGATTTTTACAGTATTGGATAAAAGGCAGCCAGATAATTAATGGTGTATATCACAGACACAAAATAATTAGTCCACAGATCAAACACAAACTGCAATATCTTATAAATCCACAATCTGCAGTTTATGGGGATTCATGTCTCTTATTCATTAAACTGAGCATAGAAAATCCCAAATAAGACCATGTTTGGTTAAATTAAACAAACAAAAAAAAAAAAAAATGACACTATTTCGGGAAGGTAGTTAATTAAGAGTGACTGTGAATTCTTTGATAAACTATTTCCCAGACCAGATCATGACTGTGATTGCAAATAGAAAGATTTATAGCACCCTGATGAATGGTCAGCATGAGAAAAAAAGATTAAAGCTTTAAGATAACTTGTATGCAATGATTACTTTTGATCTTTTTCTCAAAGGTTTATTTTGCTTCTTTTTTTTTTTCTTCATAAAAGGCCTTTGGAAAAATGCCGTTATGCAAGACATCCAATTGCTTTTGGTGGTTTTATGATTGAAACATGCAGAATTTAAGCACTGTGAGTTCCATTTACTTAAAATGGCCCAGCATACATAAAACTTTTAACTTCTGAAGAACAAACAGACCTATAAATCACATTAGTTTGAAAACAGTGGGCATGTGAAACCGCCAAATGGTATTACTTGAACATTAAATCCTAAGTGGTGGTAAAGGGAGAACTTGTATGTGCACAGCGACGAAACTGCCATTGATTTAGGAGGACATTAGGAGATATCCGGAGTCAAGAGCAACCAAGCCTTGAGTGAAGTGCTCTTTGAGGATTATTAGGGTGCTCTGATCACGCCGAACGGTTTGGGAAGTCCTTGAAACACATTTGCTAACAAGCGTGAGTGTCGGTATGAAACCTCAAACGCAGGCCTTCAGGCGAAGCTGCACTAAAGCCGTGATGCTAACAGCAGCCTGACTCCACCACAAAGCCGACCATCACAGAAAAAACTGAAGTCAGCTGTGGAAACAGAGGCTGACAGGAGGACCATTGTGCAAAATTCTGGACACGACAGCAGAGTCATAGGTGAAACTAGTTATTATGATTAAGATGTAGTTTATTTAGGTAAACTTCAATGTTTCTTTGGGCATTCACTCATCTTGCTCTATTCAACTGAGTTGGGAGTGAGGAATGATGGGTATATTCCTTAAATTACTACAAGATGTCAATTATATGACCCAAAGGGATCTCTGGCCAGAAGGTCTAATCCAGCATGCAGGATGACTTTGTGAAGTGGTAATCTGAACCCTAGCCCTTTACAATTGACACAAATATAAATAGTCAACAAGTTCACATTATGATCAGAATAACTTGTTCAAATCAAGAAATGGTCTTGAATGTAGACACATTTCTACATTTGATGTAGTAATTCTGATCTTCTAAACAGATTCACCCCATAATACAAACTAAAGTGCACCCCTGCTGGTCAAATGAATATATATTACAGTTAATGTCATAATTTTTCACAGCCGGCAAACTTCATGTTGCTGGATTGAACTCACTGGCAGACCAGTTCTGGCCAGCAGGCAGTACATTTGACAGCCCCATGGCTCGAGCTTATAGAGGCAGGCTTGAATTCACACGTGACGGGAATAAATCAAGTAGGCCAAAAGAAAATAAACTCCACAAATGTGAAGTTATTTTGTTTAGTTTTTTTTTTTTTTCCATTTTAGTATAGTGTCCATCACGAAGCATTGGAGAAAGTGCATTCTTTTGGACTAAAACTGAGGAAAACAGAATTGAACAAAAACGTGTTCCTATGCTGTCATATCTCTGATCCGGCCAGTATGTAAAGCTAAAACCACAACTCTTTGTCCTGTGATGTGAGAGAACCACTCTGCCATCATCTGGCATCTTTTATACAGACTACCAGGAAGACTCCAATACAGATAAATAACTGTGTGTCTTCTCTTTGGCTGGAGTTCATGGTGATAATGAAAATCAAATACCCCCTAATATACAATTAGGCATGTCTTCCTGCCACAGAGCCAATTTCACACTCATGGGAAATCCCTAATAACTCAAACAGCCAGCGCAGCAGTCAGAGGGAGTTCATCAACCTGCCCTAACAAGCTATTTATTCTGATTGCTGATCGTAATGATGTCAAAGGTGTGCTTTGTTCTCTGACTTGGATAACGGAGGGACAAAAATATCCCCCTGGAAAGAAACTGGGTGGCATATTACAAGAAGGAAGTGTCACTGCTCTAATTCACTATAACTGACAAAAGTCCAAACTTATTTAGTGGTAATTTGAGATCCCAAAGCAGAAACGGTTTCAACCCTCCTATCCAGAATATCTATAAGAGAGAAATCTGTATAAACTTTCAGTTCAGGACATTCACACAGTTCATGCAACCTAATGTGGCAACTATTCTCTCTTCTCTCCAGAGAGGACAACAGAAATGACGGACCCTTCACCGAGTGTCCTCACTCCCACAACAGGCACTTTCACTCATTACACCCGTTTCGTCCGAGACTGTGAGCCGAGCATGAGAAGGCCTTTTCAGCTCGGGCTCCGTCTGATTTGCATGATAAACGGGATCTCTCAAAATATGTGAATGCGTGTGTCAAGCAGGCCAAGGGCAAGAGCAGGGAGGTCCGCTGTTACCGCCCTCCAGTGGTGTTTGGAGAGAAAGCAAAAGCCGGACGATTATGGGTCACACTACGAATGCCAAACAGCTCGAGGACCAGAACCGAACTGCAAAACCCTCCAGTAAGCATCACACACCTGCCTGCAACCCCAAAGCTGCGCAGAAATGTGTAGCTTTTGCTTTTGCCATCACAAAAGACAGCACAGAAACAGAACCCTCAGAGGTAAGAAGAAAAAGTGAATAATTTAGCATAAAAATAACTTCAATATGAAATCAGACACAGACCTTGTGGTTTTAGTTCCCCTCAAGTGAAACAATCCAAACCTGCAACTGCATAGATACACAGATACCAGTTATATAAAGGACAAGTACCAATACTAGTACTTATTGAAAGCCATTAAGCCTAATTCATACTCAGGAGCCTTGCGTGAACCACCTCTGCACAGCCTGCTACTAATACTACTGCATTTACGGTACACATAGTGCAGTCTACACACTGCCCTACGCCTCCTGTAGACCGGGGGATCGAGCTTGCTGTGTGGCGCCACACGCTGCAATGAGTATATTGGTCATATTATAAGGATGCTTAGCATGTAGCACCGCTGGAGTGTGAGCCTGATGATTAAGTTTATGGTGTTACACGAAATAGCTTTCACCTCCTCTTCATATTTTGGCAGAGCATAATTTACCATCTGTCTTACTTCTGTCATTTTCATTTACAGTATTTTAAAGAATCCTGTTTGACTTTATGTAATACACTCTGAGCTGTATCGGGGATTTTTTACGAGTATCGGACCTAATATCATACTGGTATCAGTGCATCCCTGAAGCTGCAGTTAAATCTCACAATAAATATTAATATTTTAACCTCACCATCCTTTAAATGGTAGGCTATGGTGCATTTTTCCATTTCATTCATTTCCTTGATTGCATATAAATTCCCATGATCCCTAAAATAGTTGGGAGAGATGCAGAAAGGCTCAACTTAAAAAAAAAAAAATAATAATAATAATAATAATAACTCATACAGACTTGGCATTAAAAAAATGAATCATCAGAATTAGTTATTTCACTACAGTAAGGTTTGTGTAGCGTATAATTCAATGAGCTTTTCAGAAAGCTTCAGAAGCAGCAAAGGTATTTAAAGCCAAATGTGTGCAGTATCATTCGACGCAGCTTTTTACAATCTGCACCCCAGTTTGCTTTCTCTCTGGATAACCACTGATCCAAATGTCCTTGGCAAAATGCAAAAGGCTTGAGCAGCTTTTTAACAGTTTTACATTTCCATTCTCCTCAACACAACGGCGCACGGAAGGGTTTGTCTGGATTGAGCATTAAACGTGAGATTTGTTGTGCCACGTCTGGCTTTGTTTGTGCTTTTCCCTGCATGCTCGGCTGGAGAATCTCATTTTGTTGCAACAACGTGGAGCAGGCGCTAGTTACTCAACACATTACGCTGGTTCATTGCCCTCAATCGAAAAAGCATCACTTCCTCTCACAAAAGCACTCGCATTAGGAGATTTTAGTGGATTCCGAAAAAAAAAAAAGACATTAAGGTATCTGCTTCTTCAGCCTGAAGCCTCAGAAAACACCCAGCTGAAACCATGTGAACACACAAATTACAATTCTTGGTTGATTCACTGTCTCCCTAAAGCAATCAATCCCAGAAGTTTATTAAAAATCAAATTAATAGTCATTAATTGTCTTTTTACAAGTGGAGTAGCTATAGTAGAAGGTTCAAAATACGCAACTTGACATTCAATGAAATTCAATTAATTGCTTCTTTTCAAAGGTTAACTTCTTCTTATTAGGTTGAACTTGCTCAAAAAAATCAACCACAAGCGCAGGAATTTTCAAACATGAATCAGGATGAATCAGGATGTTCTTTAATTAAACTATAAGACTGAAATGCTTTTTTTTTTTTTTTTTTTTTTTTTCTTACAGGATGTCAACGTCAATCTAAATGGCATGATCAAATATCACACCGGTGACTCACCTTGATATTAAAAGGTTGCAGGAACTGTCTTCTTCGCGTTTGAGTGACACGACTCAGCCTCGGAGGTCAGAGTCGAGAGGATG
>OMNM01038672.1:20426-30744 GCA_900302745.1 Parablennius parvicornis | reverse complement strand
TAGTTTACTACATTTACTGCCTTGAAAAGTGAAAGTTCTGTATTGATGTCAATCTGGCTACTAAGATCTATCTATCTATCTATCTATCTATCTATCTATCTATCTATCTATCTATCTATCTATCTATCTATCTATCTATCTATCTATCTATCTATCTATCTATCTATCTATCTATCTTGAGACCGTGATGAAACTCTTGATTACTTTATTTCAAACTGCAAATATTAGATGAAGATGCAACAATGACTTTTGTTATTTATGATTTGCAACGCACAGTTACATAATTTTTCAAAGTTCAATAAGTCATTAGCGACATTTATATTGAGCATCTTGAAATCTCAATAACCCTAGGGCCCTGTTGACATGGCAAGGTCTCACACACACACATGGTGTTCAGATATTTTTTTTTTTCAGAAGATTTCGAGTTCACACGTTTTCAAAACAGTGTCCGTTTACATGGTAAGGGCGGAAACACTGAAAATTCTGGAGTTTTCATGTTCGGCCACTAGTGGGTGCTGTTTGTTTTTGTAATGAAACCACACACACCTGCACATAGAGAACAAAACGCTATTAAGATTAACAATTGGAGAATACAAAAACATTAGTATGGACAGACGACCAAGCTGGATTGCTATCACTGTGACTGTCAACTATAAAACTACCAAGTCCCAGAAGACTATGGACTGGGAGTCATGACACTGGAGTTTTTAAGTATTTACCATGGCTATAGTTAGCATCCGCAGTAGCAGCCTTCTCAAAAAGTCGTGTTTTCCCCATTTCCACGGAGACGGAGTTGGTCCATTTTCAAAAGGTTGCGTTTCCAGTGGGTCCGAACATTGTTGTTGTGCAACAATTACTCAGGGAGTGGCGTCTTTTTGGGTAACACTTACTGTGCAGTTTGAGTTACATAGAAATGAATGCGGTGGGAGCAGCGGAGGCTGTGATTGGTCAGTTATTACATGATTGTGTCACAATCTGCTGCTGCAAGTTGTATCTATGTATCTTGTTTGTGTTGAAACATTACGACAGAAGGCAGGGGCAGAAAAAAAAAAAAAAAGTGAAAATGTGGAAGGGAAATGTGAAAATAGAGAAAATGTGACATTAGGCCGTGAATGTCCCGGGGGTCTGACTTTGGAAATTCCGGGTTCGAAAGGAGCATTTTTAGAATCACTAACACTAACATTGAAAATTAACCAAATACATCAAGAAACACAATTTAAGGCAAGTAATTTTTGCTGTTTGGCTTATGTTTTGTTTATTTTTGAACAAGCAATTGTGGGATGAGCAGCAGCACAGTTGGTGGGTAATAACAAAATGTAATGCAGTGTGAACGCAGACCACCGTGTGTTCATTGTTACTGTGTACTGTATAAGTCTTGTTTCTTCAGACTTCAATCATTTATTCCAAGAAACATCAGTCAATTGCAGAATAAACCATTTGGCCTTGACAGGAAAGATGTGCCAATGTTTATTCAAAGGCACAACCCACATATTAATCTCTGTTGCTCATCCCATGAATGCATGTTCCATTCCATTGCAACACCATTAAACAGGGAATTCAGCAAGCTTTGCAATAGTATGTGGTTAATTACAAGCACTCTTACAAGAAAGAAACAATCTCGCAAACACACACTTCCTTACTTCCTAGCTACTCATGCAGTTTGTAGCAGTGTTTTATCGGGAGGCGATGACCCTGTGTCATGAGGGAAGGAGGAATGCGAGGTCCTGCTTTCCTCCTGCCAATGCACCGAAATAGATCGGACATGAGGTGAAAAGAAGCTGCTGTTTTGATAAGTTCCCCTCAGAATTCTGTGTTGGGTTCAAGGTGAAGCATTGCTTTCATTATGAATTTAATACTTCTGCTGTGGGAGATATTCAATCCCTAAAGAAACAAGGCAATAAGGCAAAAAAAAAAAAAAGAAAAAGAAAAAAAAAAGTGTTATGTTACTAACAATCAAACACTAGAAAATGATGAAGACAACACAAGCAGCCATTTATAGGAGGGGTTTCAAACTCATTTTAATTCAGGAGCTACATATGACCCAATTTCATCTTGAGTCAGTGGTAAAATAGTGCTATAATAACCTTTAAATTTTAATTTGAAAGCTTTCCTGATGGTGTCACTGTCTATATTGTCCTCAAACCAAACAATTATTTGGGAAAATTACTACAATCTCAACTTAAAGCTAATTATAGAGAAACATTTTATTGCAAAATACAGTGAAACCAGAAACCTTCTCCTACAGCTGTTACATTATGCATGTACTTACAAACTCACTGGCTTTGAAGCTAATGCTAGTTTGTTAGTTGTCATGACAGTGTTATGAATATCTCAGCTCGGGTCTCAGTGCTGTGTTATGTCCGCTACTCTTCAGAAAAATGTATGTTTTCTTTGAAATTGTAGTCATTTGCGTGGTGGTTTGATGGACCAGACTGGAGCCTCTTGCAGACTGGTTTTGGCCCACGGGCCTTATGTTTGGCGCCCCTAATTTATAGTTTGATAGAACTAACAGATAACCTTGAGTTTTAGCTACAGAAAAATAATAGCAATGTATCAGTTAAACAAACTTAAGCAGCCTTGATCCTTCAAAGAACACATCAGAATCCCACAAAGTCACTCTTAACTGATTTAACACACAGAAAGACACTTTCAGCTAGAACTGACAGCTGGTATTGATATTGAAGAGGGAAAATGCTTCACCTCTCAGTGAAGAACTTTAAGACTCATCAGGGCAGACAGTGTGTGCTTAGAGAACCAGCACAAAGTAAAAAGAATGGACAATCAGTGTTGGATGAGGTTATTGCTGAATGCAGCAGGCATGTATCAGAGCAGCTTTTCATTCAGCTGCTACCTCTGACTCTGAGTCTTGGCATTCCTTCAAATTTACATCAGAAACCCATAAGTGTTGCTCCAGAATGTGTCACTATTACACAGGAAAAAGCTGCCACACACACACACAAAAAGAGCCAATTAGAGAGCTGTTTTTGTTCATGAATGCCTCAAGAGTGAGAGCAATTATGCGATTATTTAAATTACAATTTCATCTAATTTTCAAACAGAACATAACAAGCTGGAGCAATAAAATGTTATCAAACTAAATAGTGACCTTTCTCAGTTTCTTGTTCCTGCAGCAACATGCGTTAATCGATTAAACATGTACAAACACAAACAAACATTACATCCATTTAAAAAAAAAATTAATCTAATATCTGAAGAATAATAAAAATGAAATAGATAAATTGATATCAGATGACAACTTTCCCTGTAGAGAACATGCAAACTCCACAAAGAAATGCCATCAACTGGGCTCCAACCAGGGACTTTCTCTCTCTAAGGCAACCATATATCATTAAAAATAAGATTTAAAGCATTTGTGAGATTAGAAAACATAGAAATATTTTCGCTTTTAAGTTTCATTAAAGACTTATTGACATGTGACAAAAGTCTGACAGCTTGCCAGAAAAGAAAAGTAGCCAGTCATCATGAATATATTTAAAATGATCCCGTTATGAGGGAGTGTAGCTCCATCAGGAGTTAATAAAAGAGTGGAACCAATGAAGCGCTAAAATCGATTTCTACAGACGCACCGTGATAACTTCATATTCCCAGAGCAGTTAGAAATACTTTCAGGTCTGTTTCAATGAGAAAGATCTAAGTTTCTCTTTTAGAAAATGCGCAAAAACGACACATGGTGGGATTAGGATCAAATTTGCCGGGAGCCACAATCCTGTAAACAACGTGTAAACAAGAGTAAACAACATCTTACCTGGTAAACAAACAGTCCTGCTCGGTTCGGAGCTGACCCCTTCGCGAGAGAGAGAGAGAGAGAAATCTGAGGGAGAGGCAACTTCAACTTCAACAAGCGCAACTTCAACTTTTGCGCTTTAGAAAAAAAAAAAGAAAAAAGAAAAAAGAAAAAAAAAGTTGGGATATTCCGCTTCAGTCCAGCAGGAAGAAAAAGAAGCTCTCCAAAAAAAAAATTAGACACTTCCTCCTGACAACTTTCTGTGTCCGCTCTGAGATGTGAGGATGAATTAGGGGCTGAGTTAGTTTTGTGGGAGGTGGAGGAGGAATGAAGTTCGAGGAAGCATTAGGGTCTGTTACTGACTCCTACAGGCGTGTCCGAGTCTGAGCTTTCTTCGGCTGCAGCCCAGTAAATCCCACCATGTCTCATTTATACAAAAATACATAAATAAATTTAAAAAAAATTGACAAAAAAAACTTAACATATCCATTTGGCAGCTGCGTGTACAATATATTATGACTGAATGTAATTAAATCTAATCAAACTTCGTCATTGTGAGTAGATTTGAATGTGGACACCGCTGCATGTCCTACCTCTTTTCTCTTTGTTCAAAATGACGCAAAGTAAAACCAGATAAGTGGTATTGCCGGTATTGATACCATGCCGACACTTTGAATACTGTTCTATGACAAAATATGAAAAATACAAACAGATTTTTTACACAAATTTAAATGAAATTTGAGAAACACATTTAAAAGAACTATAAACACACAAAACATTAAAATAAATATGAATAGATTCTGAAGAAATAACAAAAAAATTCAAGAAATTAAATAAAAACATCATCTTCACAAGCTAGAGGGACAAAGGACAGCTCAGACTGCAATAAGCACTCGATCAAGAAAAAAGTATATTAAGCAAAGATTATCAAACTATGTTCAAGTTAGATATGTTAAGTAGAAAAAGCTTACGTATTATTTTTTTTATAGTGCCAAATATATCCTTCTAATGTGTATAAAACTAATCTTGAGTCAATAATGAGACTACAGAAAACAGCTATTAGACTAATAAATAATACTGGTTATTTTGATTCTGCAATTATTCCAAGTTGAAGGAAGTCAAATATAATTCAAGAGGATTGTTTATTTTGGAGTTACATAAAATGCGAACTGATATACAATAGCGACGTGTTTCTGTTGTCTGAGTCAAACTGCAGAGCTCACTATTAACTCAAGAAAAAGCTGTAAAATACAAAACAATGAAGGGTTACAGTTCAGACTAATCATGAGGGAAAGGGAATATCATCATTAATCATCAATATTCTTATGCTATATAAGATATTTGTTGTTTGTTTTCCTTTCTTTTGTTGGTTTTGGTTTTTGTTTGTAAGTTGTACAACATCAAAGTATTTATATAATGGGCTTAAAAAAGCAACTGGTTTTAGCATATTCCTTTATTTGGACATTTAAAGTGAACAATATTTGGTTGGGATTGTATTTTCTCTGTGTTAAACCATTCATTCATTCATTCATTCATTTATTCATTCATTGTAGCCAACCATCCCTCAGGTAAAAGGACATAAATAGTGTGGTGAGTTTTAACTTTGATGAGGAAAAAACACATTTATCTGAAAACAACACAAATATTCAAATGAGAATTGGTACAAAACAACAAAAATGTACTAACATTTTGGTATTGATCATATCACAGGTTCAGAGTCATGGGAATACTGTGATATGTATTTAATTTAATTGGCAGCAAAAAGGAAACTACTGCAGTTATGAGTATTCATATGTCCAAATCAGAAGCCTCCACAGTGTTTCCTTCTGCTGTCTTGTGTGGAATTAATAGATAAGAGTGAGCTGCAGAGAAGGAGCAGGGGGGGGAAAAAAGTGTACTTGTTGGCTCAGAGTTTTCTTGTGGGAATGTTTTAAATGACTGCAAATGAATGAACAAAATGCTCATTAACACTGCTGTCAAATGTGTTTTGGTTTTGAAGCGTTGTATAAATAGAAGACGAAACACATGGGGAATACTTTATGCATCCATCTGTCTTTAGTATAGTTATTGAAAAACTCACTTATGTGTTGCCGTTTAATGTCTCACTCAATAAAGCCAGATTATGTTATTATTATAGTGTTGCTGTGACACATTACCTGAGCCGTCAGCGTGAACGATTTATTCAATAATCTGAGGTAAAGTCAGTAGGTTGGAGGAAGGTGCTCAATGATGTGGATGTTAGTGGCACTTCAATGAAAGAAGAAGAAAACAAACGTGCAGAGAGCAGCAGACAGCTGTAATCTAATTGTTCTGTGTTTTGTAGATGGAGGCTAATGTCGGAATCAAGATTCTTCCAAATGCGGGACAAAGAATAAAAAGAGCACTGAAATAAAATGATAAAAAATGAAGAATACTTAAGGATAGCGCTTTATGGTGCAATTGTTGGGAGTGGAGGTCAGAGTGCAAATATGTGTACAGATAATGAAAGATTTTGTTGCGCAACATTTTCTTCCTGCACTCTGCTCCCCTTCTGTGTTTAAAGAAACTGTCTCACGTTGAGTGGTTTTAACAAACAGCATTCTGTAGCAGTGGTTAGTTTCATGACAGGGCAAGAGTATCTATACGGCGCCATTCAGACAGTGCTATTCAAATATAAGAACACAGATACATTAGAACAAAGCAAGATAAGAAATGCATGAACAGGGAAAAGCCTGAGCGAATAATAATGTTTAAAAGCTTCAAACTTTAAACAATAACTCCCAAAAATGACTACAATCTCAACATAAAGTCCATTCTAATGAAACCTTCTGGTGCAAAATGCAGTGAAATGTCAAGAAGACTTCTAGCGTATCTTTCATGGCGGCATCACCAATATCTTAGCTCAGGTCTCAGTATTGTGTCTACTACTCTAAAGAAATTTGTTTCAAAAAGGTGTTTTATTAGAAATTTTTACAATTTGTTTGGTGGTTTTGCCAGATTCATAATTAATGTTTCATATTCTACAAGTAAGTCTGAGATGTATTTAGGCTCATTCAGTGCTTTATAAACAAGTATTAACATTCCGAAGTCATTACAGAGAACATTGCAGAATCTAATAAAAGTTACTTTCCTGGGATGAGGTGTAACTGCGTTTGTATCTACAGTATATTTCCTTTTTTTTTTTTTTTTTTTTTTTTCAAATGCTGAACTCAAAACAATGACCTGGCAAAAGTCCGTACACATCATTTTATACCGCAATCCTTTTAAATACCAGTATCTCTCTTATGTATACGTATTGTGTGGTGCCTTTGTTGTGCTCAGAACTATACTACTCTCTCCACTGTCATGGTAATTGAGAAAAGACAATAAAAAAGAGTTGTTATTACTTTCGGGTGACTTTTAAAGCACAATCATCATGGCTAGTTTTGTGTAAAGAACAGAAGAACGTTGCCTCTGTGGGTTGGAAATGTTAACCTCATCCCTCAAAATAAGTGTCTTTGGATTTGCCTGCTGTCATGATTACAGTACTATTAGCTGAGATGAATTTAAAAGACATGATCATTACACTGCACACGTGGGCCGCCTGATGGATGGCCTCATTTGAGCATGAGTTTAAACTTGGTGTAATGACTGTAGTTGGATGCTCATCTCCCTGCTGATCTTTCAGTGCTTTAGCATTCAGGAGCAATGTTTACAATGTTTAGGCACTTTGTTGTTGTTGTTGTTGTGGTTGTCCAGCAAATGGATGAGAAGTTCAATGCAGACCATTTGTAGGAGGACAGCAAAACGCAAGTGAAAAAGTGAAAATGCAAAACATTTATTGCGTTTTAGGGGTCCGCGCACATGACAATGTTGCTTAGAACCACTGAAAATGCTACTTTTTGAGAAAGGCTTCCAAGATGGGAAAAACAGCACCAACTCGTGGACAAACATGAAAACTGCATCATTCTCAGTGTTTCTGCCATTACCATGCAAACAAACTTCTTTTTGAAAACTTTACATAAATGCAAAAGTTTTCTGAAATGAAAAACGCCTACCAAAAAAAGATTTTTAAATACAGCTGAATAAACTAACGCTGGGTCATTCGTTGTTTTCCTTACGCGTTACTTTTATCCTAAAATCATGCAGGTTTTTCATGATAATATCTTTTGATTTAGGTTTTACTCCCATAAATCTCCTCTCACGTCCTATAAACACTCCCAGTCGGAGATTGTGGCATCTTGAGTCAGAAGTCCCACCCCAAAGAGTACATGCAGGTATGACCGCTAATTTGCATCACAGCAGGAGTCATCATTTGCCTCTAATTTGGCCACTTGTCTCAGAAGCAGTAATAAAAACAGCACAGAAGCGAAGCACAGGTGGAGCATGCTGAGCTAATGACTTGATGGCCAGTACGAGATTTAAAGTTGGAACAGAGCCAGGCCGACACTAATTACAGTACCTGCATGCCCGGGGTGATCAGTGAAGCCTGTCATACTGCTCACTCTCCGCAATAACAAAGATGACCGTGCAGAGCAAAGCATGCTGGGTGAAAGTAGAGGATTCACTTTTTGAGAAAAAAAAAACAAAATACATGATATTCAAAACAGGAATTGTGAAATAATGCCATGTAGCGTAAATTCACTGCTAATACACAGTTCAAGTTTTAAAGATTTTAGTATTACACAATCAGAGAAACGCACTTCTGCAATATCATTATCCTTATATAGCTCGTCATTATGATGAAAAATGTCGATTAGATGGCAATCGTCTCACAAATTGTCTGTAATTGCATCACTGCAAGCAGTATTAGATAGAAAATCCTATAACCAAACACCCTGTAGTTATTGTCTGCACACTCAATAACAACGTGAAGGGTTTGATAATGAACTGCACAGTGTGGTAGTTCAGAAAATATAAGCAAACCCCGAGAGCAGACAAAGGCCTTTGGTCTCTCCTGATTGACTCAGATTAATTTAATTATAAACTATGAATAAGATGAAAATTGAAGAATCCATGCAGGCAGTGCAGCTCTGCTTTCAATCAATCAATAAAAGCCAGTCGTTTGTGCTCATAGGTGTTTATTTGGCTATCTTAGCCATGTTGGTTCAACCTGCAAAACCACAGGTAAAAAGAAATCATGATGTTACGATGAGTTTTTAACCAGATGTGGACGTTTAAGTAACCTTAAACTGAACTGAAGGTAAAGATTTTTTTGAAGAGAGTTTTAGTCAAGACTGACGACTCAGATATGCATCAAAAACTTAGTGACAGTAGATCAACAATACCATTTAATGAAAACAAAGATTAAATCACTAGTAGCTTTTCGCTTTAAAAACACTGGATTGTTTTCCTTATCGTCTCTTCCTGAATCACACAGGCTTCTAGAAACATTCATCAGATGACTAAGACCTCAGATACTGTTAAATTGTCTTCATCCGATCCAATTAGGTGAAGATAATTCAATTGGAGTCAGTTCTGGTCCAATCAGGGTGTGTTTATTGTTGTAGCCGCTGGGCCCGTTGCTCTGACTGGTGGCTCCAGCAGGTGGAAAGTGTTACTATCAGCTCTTGTCAGAACGCGGATGAGAGCAGCGACCTTCGACAAACTGAGCCCAGGCTCCAGGGACCTCACAAAAGCTTTACTCACGCCGACTATCCATCTTAATTCTGTTTAAAAGACACAGAGCCGCATTTTAATAGACCGAGCATTTGATGAGTGACTAATAAGCCTGTGGTTTACAAAGGGGATTAACAGTGTGTCCTTTGAGAGAAATACTTGTGACCCGATACCCACGCTTGATTATTTTGGGTTTGTATAAAAAGAAGCAACATACATACATAAACAAAAAGGGTACGTAGTTATTATTGGGAGATTCCTCCACACCACAGCACCTCATCCTTTCTTCTGGATGTGCTTTATCTGAGGTAGCACCAGGAAGCAGAAGTCAACCCCTGCAGTGGAATGCACTCATGTGTGTGCATGAGTGGTGAGTATCCGTTTGTTCTATCACTCTTTTATCGACATCTTTATTTGAACTTTTATTGATTTTATGATGCACTGATTGGGAGCTTTTTAATCTTGTTGTACGGGTGACAATGACAATAAAGTTTCGATTCGATTCTATTCTATTCTATTCTATTTACTAAAGCTTACAGTTAGGCCTATCAACTCTCTCTCCGTCATTAGCCTCTCTCTTCCCAAACCTCCATCCTCTCACCCCAACCGGCCAGCAGAATGCTGCCACCCCTGAGTCGGGTTTCTGCAAAGGTTTCTGCCTGTCAGACGGAGATTTTACTTTCCACCGTCCCTCATGTGGGTTTGTTGGTTTTCTCTGTATTAAAAGCACCTAGAAATAACTGTGTTGTATTTTGGTGTTATGTGCATAAATTTGAATTGAATTGAATTAAACTGAACAACACTTCCAAGGAAGGGAACTGAGTAGTCCCAATAACATCTTCAAGTGAAAATACAAAAGTTTTCTTGGGTTCTAGGTGTCAGTTTACATGGTAGTTGTCCTGTGAGACACTGAAAATGCATGTTTTTGCAAATGGCTTGAACGTTTTGAAAATGCTCCAAGTCTTTCGCCATGGAAAAGATGAAAGCACTGTTACT
>OMNM01038672.1:9820-20331 GCA_900302745.1 Parablennius parvicornis | reverse complement strand
AAGAACGAGCTTAGATCAGGCATGCCAAAGATATCTAATCATAACATCATATGATAACTCAGTGGCCAAATACAGCTCTATGTCTTCTTGAATGTGCTGGACTAGTAAAATAGTGCACACAGTGAAAAAACTTTTTTTTTCTCACAAAAACCAAACAATTACTACAAAAAAGTACTTTAATCTCAACATAAAACCAGTTCTATTGAAACTTCCTGGTGCAAAATGCTATGAAATGTCTAATAATCTTCAATACCTGCTGCATTATTCATATTTTTGCAGCTTGGCTTTTAGGCTAGTTTGTTAGCAGCAAGGTAACTAGCTTTCATGTCAATATCTCAGTTCAGGTCTCAGTGTTGTGTTGTGTCGGCTACTCTTAAGAAATGTGTTACTTATCTCTGATACCTTTGTTACCTATCGTGTGTTTGCAAATATAAACCCCAAGGGCATGCTCTCGCTGCATATTTTGTTTCACAAAGCGTTGCATTTGAGTTAACACTGCACTGATCATTATGACACGATGAGTCTTGGACGACTGTCACAACTCCGGCTGACACATTCCCCCTTCACAACAAGAACAAGAGTGATCAGACGCCAACTGGTCACGGCAGGGTGGCCTGCATATCAATGGGTCAATAGTCAATCAGCACCTTTTGCCACTGAAGTGTCCCACGGTGAGCTGGGGACAAAACCGCAGCTGGGCGCAGGACATTTTTAGGCCTCCATCACATTTTGTGGTAATAAGCATCCCGGCAGTGTCATTGTCCTGAGAAATGATCTCAGACATGAAAAGAACAAGATGCTTCATATTTCTCAACCAGCAATGCAGATCTCACACTGAGTAGAAGAAAATGTAAGTTTTTTGGAAAAATGCAATATTACTTTTCATTCTTTTTTCTTCTTCTCCGTGCTCATATGTCAAAGTGTCTCCCGCTAGGGAGTGACGCCCTGGAGCTGTTAAACCTTCACTCCAACTGTTGATTGCTGGGTGGAAAAGGGCTTCGTTTTATGACTGAAAATTGCAACAGGGACCTCGACATGGCAGCTCATATAATATCCTAAATAGCTCTGTGCGTATTGCTTTACATTATGCCATTTTCCTGGTTTTAACATCCAGCAGTTTGTGAACGAGGTCCTTCCAAAGCTCCCTGTGTGGGACGCTAGTTTAAAAGCTATTACAGTAACGAACACACGTCGAACGGCTACACAAATCACTCATCCAGGTCGCAAATGAAGCTTGATTTAAGTGAAAACCGAGAACCTGCGCACACCTCTGGGTTTTAAAACATGTGTGGTTGACATTAACCAAACCGATGCTTTCTAATGCAGGTAATAAAAGATGAGTTACGGCAGCTGACAGATTAACAGCGAATCGCTCACTTCTAAAAGAGACCAGTGTTTCCAACACGAGCAGTAAATGAGTGTGTACCTCATTCGCTTTTGCCAAAGGAATTGGCTGCCGCAAAGACCAGCTGAGAGGTCAAGGACTTTGATCCCGTGGTGACAAACTGCTGATGAATTCTTCAGCAGGGCCGTGATTACGCAAAAAAAAAAGAAAAAAACAAGGGAAAAAATGATCGGATGCAGCTGGCTCTGCTCCCTCTGCCACCGACCAACTCCTGTTTGGTTTTCCTCATTTCACCGGCCACCTGCTCTGATCCAACATGAGGAAGCCAACCGAGCTGACTAAACACAAAAAAAATTACTTTGTGACAACCGAGGTGGCTGTATAAATGGAATAAATCTCAGCGTATGGATAACTATGGTAACTATTTGGTAACTGTTTGTATGGTAACTTTTTAAAAATACCTCTACCTGGTAGCTTTTTATGTTTACAATACATTGCCTGAATTTTACAAGGAGATGTTTTGCATGTTCTCCCTCGGTCTTGATTTCTCTTTGGCCCCATTTAGATGAGAACGCTTCAAGTCAAAAGGCATAATTTTTATGTTTTCGTGACCGAAACGTTTTGCATTTACAGGTCAAAGTAGAAGTCAATGTCCGTTTACACGGAAACGGTTGGGCCACTACTGGATGTCGTTTGTTTTCCTATGCCGCCCCTTTGCCAAAATATTAAATAAAAATCCTTGAACCAGCACAGGCCTATAATTGTGAATGTGTGTGGATGTCTCTTGGTTTAAACTAATTTAGTTTAGTTTACTTCTCCCTACCCCTTTTCAGGCATGTTTCTTCTTCTTCTTCTTCTTCTTCTTCTTCTTCTTCTTCTTCTTCTTCTTCTTCTTCTTCTTCTTCTTCTTCTTCTTCTTCTTCTTCTTCTTCTTCTTCTTCTTCTTCTTCTTCTTCTGGGTTTATTGGCAGTTAAACCATAAAGAAGAATTACCGCCATCTGCTGGTTTCATCTATCTAAACTGTTTCCCACCGCTCTCGTCGTCGCTGATGACCGTTTCACTCTCTCTCTAATCAGCAGCTTTTTTGACCCTGGTGATTGTGCCTCTTCTTCGTATTGTCCTTCTTCTTCATCTATGTTCATGAAACTGCACCATTTGCCATCTGCTGGTTCCAGTGGGTTCCAGTACTATTCCCACTGCTCTATACTGATGCCCCACATTACATTGTTAATCAAGTTCACACATTCACACACAAATTGAGGTGGCTGCCATGCACAGCACTTAATCCATCCAGCAGTTTGGGGATCAGTGTCTTTCTCAAGGGCACCTCAACAGGGGGGATGGGGAATCGAACTGGCAACTTTCTGATTGAGAGATGACCACAGTTGACCAATGACTCTAAAATGGATGGACAACTTTCACTGAAAACCCCCACGTAGTTATTTATCCGTAAGGGGCTCGCAAGCGTAAATTAGGCTGATTGTCCCTGAAACTAGTTTCCAGGCATCAAAACCAAACACAAACCCATTTATTTTTTTAATCCACAAATAGCATACATGAATATGGAACACATACTAAAACCGTGAACCCCCTCAGGGATAATCGAGGCTGGTTCAAGGTGCTAAAAAGCTACATAAAAGCGAGTAATCGCAACTGCTGTGCTCTATTGTTTGCTTTGCAGTTATATATTTAATGGGTACTTTCCTGAAGTTACCGAAATGCTTCAAGTTGAATTGACTGTGTACTGGAGGCTTAACTGAGATTCTGTGATCTGAGAGCCAACTGAAGTAGAAAACCAAGTGTTTAACAATTACCCTCTGCAGGTCACTTCACACTGCACTAACAGAATCGGGACCTTTGTTAAGTGCCTGCTGTGCAATTTTCTGACCTTCCAGCGTGAACACGAAGCAGCCGTGGCTGTTTGTTCTGCTTATTACTGAGCCGACTACGCAGTGGAGTGTGTTTTCAGGGATTATTGGCACACTGAATCACAAAACAGGGCTAAGTGCGAGTGAGATTAGACAGAGGGAAAGGAAAGACCTCATATCACTTTTGTGAAACAACTACAAGAATTTACCAACGGTGTAAACAAGACAGGAACTAGTTTCCAGCCCTCCTGGTGGGATCAACAAGAAGAATTTGTTAGGAGCGATGGCTTGCTGTATTATTCACGACTGACTGGAGCTGGTTTCTGTTTGTTTCATAATGAATCAGTCTTTTGAAACTCGACGTATCACTGACATGCCAAAATCACAATCCCCAGATTGGAAATGCAACTCAATAACTGTATGACTGTTTTCTTTCCCTCCTTTTATAATTTGTCCAATGCTTCTTGCACAGCCTCTAATCACTGCTGGGGAAAAAAACAAAAAGAAGGTACAATCCAAATTCATAGGAGAACATGCGGCCATTATCGGAACTGCACAAAGTTGCTGTGATATCAAAGAAAATGTCACATTGATTGCAAGATTTACGAAATACTTGTTACAGAAATATAACACTGTACATTCGCAACGGTTTATGTGATCACTCAGTTTTAAATACTGAAACATAATGGGCTGCTTAGATGAAGAGCTGCAGGCAGTATGTTATATGGATAACTCCTCTGAAATGTATCATTAAATTAGCACAGTTTCATCTTTCTTGTAAGAATTTTAGTATCTTTTCTGTAATATCCTATACCAACTGTAACGTTGATTTACCCTATAAATACATGTAACATACAGATTTTCTACAATAACATTGTGGTTTTCTACAGTAGAATAAACATGACAGGGAATTTCCACAATTTGTTGTTTAATGTGATTCCTCTGCACTAACAAAATCTTCACTATACTGTTTATTATTGTGAAATATACACTTTTTTGGTTTTTGTTTTGTCTTACCAGCAATGGACTGTTTTATTTGTGAGGGTTGTACATATGGAAGGGAAGTATACAGTCAGAATAATCCTGTAAATTAATTCTGTTTGGCTGCAGTGTGAAAAAAATCCCTGCATTCTGTTGTGTACGTACCAAGTAACCTCACAAGAAGTATCCCTAAAATAAACACTCAGGTTTCTTCGCAGACACCAAATTGGAATTTGTTTATGCTTTGATAAGAATAAGATTGTCTTTCTAAGCAATTTAAAGTCACAGAGGCTCCACACTGTAACGTAGGGTGATTAAAAACAAACACATCACAGTCAATCACGAGCCAACCTTCAAATAAACATACATCCACTGTAACATCCCAGGTTGATTCCCAGGGCAACCAGGGCAGATGTTCACATCTCCGCTCTTCGTGGACGCGCTGAAAATGATGAGTTGGATGGATTCACACCACATTATCATCATCATTACTTATTGGTGGACGACATTACTTCTGTCGTACAACGGATGCCTGCACAAAGAGACTTTTAGAATCTATTTGTATGACAATGTTGAACTCAGTGAGAACAGAAATCTTTGATTGTGTTTTGGGTCTGTTTACATGACAAAGCGGTTTAATGACCGCTGCCCTCTCTGCAGAGCATCCATAAGCGCAGAGTCCACAGGAGAGCTGCTGCCATCATCAAGGACTCCACTCACCCCCAACACGGACTGTTCACACTTCAACCCTCGGGCCGGAGGTACAGAAGTGTGAAGTGCAGGACCAACAGACTCAAAGCCTCTTTCATCCCCTCTGCCATTAGACTCCTAAATAAGTGATCGGAGTCTAACAAACTATTCATCCACCCCCACCCCTTCTCCACTGAACTTAGCACACCACCTGCATTCGCACTTTAGATGCACAGCTAACACCATGTCTTTCTATTATGAAACAGCTTTTGCACATACCATTGTATATATCACCTCTCCTTTGTATTTTTGCACATTAATTGTACAGGTGTATTGTATTTAATGTACAGGTTTTGTTGAGTAACAGTGTTGCATGCCACTGTTAGTTACTATAGTACTTATACCTCTTGATTTTATTCTTTATTACGAAGGCATTCACTGGCGGTCGGCAAAGCAACAATTTCATTGTACAGGGAAACGTGTTTCTAACTGCACAATAAACACTTTTGAATCTTGAATCTTGAATTGAAAGGTGCTCGAAGTGAAAGAAAATGCCATTTTTGGTGGAACTTTCTTTAAAATTCTTCAACTCAGTCTCTGTGGAAACAGAGAAAAAGTGTTTTGAAGGTCCTCATGTTAATAGTTCCTCTGCGCATGCACAAGTCGATAGCGCATTTCCAAAGTGCCCATTTTCTCTTGGGACTTTTTAGTTTTATAGATTACGGTCACCCCGATAACAATCCAATTTTGTCTTTGTTTATAGTATATTGTTCTCCTCCGGCATGTGTGTGTGTGGTTGGATTATGAAATCAAAGAACAATGCTAACTCATGGCCTGGCATGCTAGATATATAATTTTCAGCATTGATATTCAAAATGTTGCCGTGTAAACAGAAAATGTTCTCATTTGAAGAGGGCCTAGATTGCAGGACATTTACCTGAAATAAGCGAGTTCTATACTTTCACACTTTGTAATCAATGAATGAAGACAATAGAGCGGGGGTACTTGCAGGCCAAAAGTGGTCCACCAGTCATTTCAATGGAATGATGTTCCAAAGCATAACATTACAAAGACAAAGTTAAAATGATTCTTTTTTTCAACATTAATGTGTTTTTGATTTATTAGAGTAGATCACACAGTTTTAGGAGAAGCGACGGTAGATCACATTTTCCATCTTCCATCAGCTTTGCTAAATGAAGCACAAAGTCAACATTTCTAAGATATTTCATTAAATGTGTACATTTTATAACCTTTGGGATTATTGTGTATTTTTGGTTAGTTTACTTTAATTCTACTGCCCAACAAGATCCAGTCAACCATATGCTCTGGAGTTCATGTGTACATTCTCCTGAGCAGATTTCCTCTTGAGCCTCCTTTACTGTGAAAAATGTCTCTGAAAACACATCAGGAATCCAATATAAAAACTGATCTCTGTCAGAAAGCATCCACCATAAAAACCAGAAGGTGTCTGACCAGGGAGACTTTTAATGGTGAGAACGCTTGCACATTGTAGGTACAGTGGGAAATGGCTCTCTGTGGTGTTTCCAGTGGAGCAGTAATTAGGTTGTTAAGAAAGGGAGAGTCAGAAGAAAAGAAAAAAGTGGTGAGCACACAAGAGGTTAGTGCTGCATGTGTGTTATGACATGAAGACTGCCTTTCCTGTGGACTAATTAGGAGTTATAACTCCTGACTAACCTTGTCATCTAAATGAGACGTGTCAACCATAAGACTCATGGGCCAAAACTGGCCTGTGTTTTGTAGAAGGAGTTATCATTAAAATTGGCATTAGGTTGGGACTGCAGACATTTTTGGCTTTACCGTAATTACAAAAATATTGACATTTACATCACATGTACTCACATACTAAAGAGTGAATATAAAGGCTATTAAAGCATTATTTTACTGGTTCGGCCCAAATCGGGCTGTTAGTAGCCCCTAAAATGAGTTTGACATCATTGATCTTCTTCATTTTTATTCTTTCTAATCCCGCTAATCTAGTCATACGGAAAACTGGAAACAACAGGAGAGGTTAAAACACCGCAAACTAGAAAAGCCCTCAGAAAGCGCAGATCTCTGTCAAATGGCGTTTTCAATGTTAAAATATCCCAAATTCAAAGTGCTGCCATATCGTCAATCTGGATCGGATCCAGACGAAATTTGGGACAATTCAGGGCAATGATCCTGCAAATATACATGTCAAATGTCAAGACAATTTAAATAAAATTCAATGAGTTATGATTTTTCGAAACTCATTAATGGGGTTTCCAATGTTAATTTACGGAATTTTTTCTGACCTTATTCTGGATCTGATCTGGATGAAATCTTGCACCCTGCTAGATATGACCATCCTACAGATCACTGAATTTTAACAAGGCATTCAGATATTATCTCCAAGAGATATGATTTTTTGAAAATGGTTCAATGACAAGTAAAGGGGAAAAACAGAATCTTTTATATTTTTTTGTATCCAGATGGTTATCAGGATCACTCTCAAAATGTAATGGAATCTAAGTTGGGTCAAGACACATTTTCTGAATTTTTTTTTAGGAAGATTCCATCAGAAGTTTTTGCATAATCTTGCTAACAAACAGACAAACAGACAAACAAACCCTGGCAAAAACATAACCTCCTTGGCGGAGGTAATCAAATACAAGTTAACTGTGTGTACTGTGTGTATTTTTGTTATTTTCCATGATACAACAAACACCAAGTTTAGCAAATTAAACATTTTGAAAATGTGCTTTCTTGACACTCATTGAAGTCATTCAAGCTCCCAGATGCTGCTGGACTGCTGTGACAGACACGTGGCTCCTCCAGGCCAAAGAGATCAGCGGTAGTCACAGCAGCTGTCTGAATGTCTGAAAGCACAGTGGTGCAGCACTGAGGCTCATCAGTTTGTCTGAGATCTCCAGATCTGATTTCGAGCCAGGAGAAAATAAACGTGGCGTCCTTGTCAGGACGGCACACACATGTAACCCTGCTCCAACTAATTGAGCAGATCATGAAAGTAAAGTGTGATGGAACAGTGACTCCAGAACAAAGATCTGACACCACTGCTGAAAGACACTTTAATTTCAGGATCTCATGTTTAGGATGGTTCATCTGTGGGACTTCCTTGGGCAATTGGTCAAGTCCCTGTTGGTGCATTTGAAGGATGTGAATGTCTATAATGGGTTCCTGTTGTTCAGAACAGAATGACAGAAATTAACACACACACACACAAAAACAGATAGAATATGACCTGTTGAGGTAATCGTTCAATTACTTCTAAATCTATTTTACTAATTACTATGCAGTTATGGATAACCAAACATGCAAAACATCTGTGCAGAGATCCATCAAAATTTGATCAAGGCTAATATGATCGACGTGCAGAACAGCCCTTCAGTTCAGGCCCTGGTTACACAATGTTTTTTTAATTTTTGTTTTGCATTTACACGGCAAGATTTCGAAAGCGATCTCCATTTGCCCGAAAATGTCAGAAACACTGAAAACTATATAGTTTGCGTGCCAAGCAACGAGTTGGCACTGTCAGGGCCGTGGCTACCATTGTGGACAATGAAGTCTGGACCTTGGTATTTTTCTGATGTGCATGTAATTAAAAATAGTTAAAACAATGCTTTGGAACTGGGTGGTGTTATGAAAGGATTCACACACACATATTCACAACATACCGTATTTTCCGCATTATAGAGCTCACTTGAATATAAGCCACACTCGCAAAATTTAAAGAGGAAAAAAAAAAGTACACATATAAGCCACATTGTGTGTGTGTGTGTGTGTGTGTGTGTGTGTGTGAGTGTGTGTGTGTTTGTGCGTGTGTTTGTGTTTGCTTGTGTGTGTGTACACGACGAGCAGACAGACAGAGAGTGAGAGATACACGCAGAGTAGCTTTACGCACCATTCACGGCCGTCACGAAGAGCAGAAATATCAGTTTTAGGGCAAGTTTTTGGAGAAACGGAGGGGCTCAGAACAGTGGAACATGCGGAAGTAGAATGTGGTAGCATGAAGCTCGTTACCATAAAATCCATATATAAGCCGCATCTCATTGTAAGCCGCAGGGATCGGAGTGCTTGAAAAAAGCTACGGCTTATAGTCTGGAAATTACGTTATATTGAAATCACTTGTTTTAAATAAATGTTGAAATTATAATAAAATTTTGGTCTTGATTTCGGTCGCTACATGAGATGAGTGGTGGACCTGAGTATTTCTGAAACTCTGGCTACGGCCCTGGGCGCTGTTGATTGTTTTTGTCATGAAACCACACACACACACACATGCAGGCAGAGAACAAAATGCTAAGAACATTAACAATGCGGAGCACACTGACATTCGCATGGACAGACGACCAAGTTGGATTGTTTATCACAGTGACTCAACTATATAACTACTAAGTTCCAGTAGAGTATTTACTGGGAGTCATGACACTCTGGAGGCCGCCATTGTTGTTATTGTCCATCTAATTGTACGGCAGTTTACATGTCGTGTAAACTGGCCCCTAAAAGTGCAACAAAAGTTGTCCATCTTCCCTTCAGCCTGTCCCAACCTAGGGCCCCTATGACTAGTAGCTTGAGTGTGCAGGATAAGGAACATCTGAAAGCCAGCCATCTGGAATACAAGAATGTGCCTTGGCAGCCGTGCTCCACTAATCACCCTGTGTAAACATACAGTAGTGTATATGGAAGCCATAATGAGTCTGTTCGCTAGAGCCTGAGGATGGCAGAGCACATTCTCCTCTTCTTTGATGCAGATGGCATCGCTAGATAATAAGTTGTCAGAGCTTGCCGCAGGGGCCGGGCTGTTTAGATTAAAGTCTGACATTGCTGTTAAGCTCCTGAGACTTTTAAGAGAGAAATACTCGAGTAAGGTAATGATTCAGGTTTTTCAGGCTGCAACAAATCATCTCAACCTTTGTTATAACGCATGGTTAGCAATCTTTTCCAATGTTTTTGCACTTTAGAACCCTCCTTGAGTTATGACTTCTCAGTTAATCATCACGGCGCACAGAGCGACCTATAATAGCATTATAATGGTAGATATACATTATCTGGTGCCTGGAAATACACTGCAGCATGACCAAAAGAGATATTGATTCAGAATGTGGCTGCTCAACCAGAAATCGGATGAGCTTTAATGGACAGAGCCAAGATGAAGAATAAAACTATGATTCTTAAGGTCCAAATCGATTATGGGATAGAGAACAACTCATCCACGGTTCATTTCAGTAACAAAATTTGATCTTCAGCAAGCCTACAAAATTAATTTCACTTATACTTGAATGTCATAAATTAGCAGTAGTCGAACAGAAAGGCGCCGCTTCATCCACCTTAGGGCCCGACCGACTAAAGGTGTGTGGCAACGAAAGCCAGCACAAATGTGATACTGGGCAAACGTACACACGCACGCACACTGAGGATAGACTGATTACATATTTTTTAAGACTTCATCAATTTGTAATAATGGCTACCAGATGGCTCAAACTATTGGGTTGGATATCATAGCTTCATTGAAATGACAGAAATAATTTGTATTATTAATAATTGGATCTGTTTTGAATGCCTTTGAAAAAGTGGTGTAAATCGGTGAACATTTCTAATGATTTGATTAAATTTTACTTTTTTTATA
>OMNM01038663.1:31783-45444 GCA_900302745.1 Parablennius parvicornis | reverse complement strand
GGAAGGGGCATCATCCAGTTGATTTTCCACTCGCTCTCCGACCCCCGCCCTGCCCTCACTTCTGGACGTGCAGAGATAAGTGGATTTCAGACAAAGTGCGCTGTGTTGTTTTCACGGTTATGGTGAAGCACCTTTAAAGAACGTGACTTGTCTGTTGCTGTCAGCATGTTAGTTTGAGTCCTCTCACTGTGACTCAACCGGAATAAAAACCGTCATCACTTAATATTTGTGACAGAAATATTGGGCCACAGGACCTGTACTGGTTAGATTACACTTCCTGGGGTAAGATTTAATTCATTTTAAAGTGTGAAATGACTATTGTGAATCAAATACAACTTATTTTTAAATAGTCTTTTGTTCTTCAAATCATGTTCATTTACAAATTGTCTTACTATCTGGCAATAACTCTCTTAATTTGAAGCGACTCATACTGAGACCGAACACAGCAAATATTGCATTTCTTGAGCAATTCATTCTCAGACATAAACATGAATGTATTCTTGAGCTTGAACCCTGACAACAAACTTAGAATAAGTGAGTGCAAATTTGTATAATCCATGTCGATTAAGCAACTTTTTAAAGTGCTTTTGTGCTACTCTTTCTGCAAAGTGGATTAATACAGATAAGAAACCTCTTTTAAGTAATAGTAGTTAATGGTCAGAAGGTAATATCTAGAATTATCAGTCTCAAAAAGACACATCAACACGTTAATATAGGCATTTAATTTAATTCATTTATTTGTAAATCAAGCCAACACAAAAAGCTAGGATCAACCAAACCTAATGCTTCTCTACTTTGGTTGAAGTCTTCAGTTAATGATGTCATTTTCTCAAAATGCCCAGCGGCTAAAAATGCACTTAGCGGAGTTAGTCTTGTGCTCTTTCAACCTCCATGTTCGTGTTGGATACACGGAGATTCGGGTTGTAAATCACAGTCGTTGTGAACACTTTAAAGAGAGCAGAGACACAGAAAATTAAGTTGAGATTGTTTACAGTGTTGCAGTCATTTCTATGATTTATTTACAGTAATGTGACGTTTACTATAATTTTGTTTCACAGTTGGGTCATCTTTATTTAGATTTTTGTTACAGTAAAATTACAATTGCTGTTGCAAATAGCTGCTTTGAAATTCAAGCTGAATTAACTGTGATTTTCAAAGCCATTTATTCACATTGAAGGGATGCGTTATCTCCTGGTTGCTGCTACATTGTGAGCACGTTAGCATGGAAAAGAAAGTTCTTGTTTGTGACATTTATTAGTGGAATAAACCACAGCTTGTTTTTGTTTTTTTGTTTTTTTGCTGTAAATTGATTGCGTGCCTATCTTTTCTGTTAGTTTGCCAGACGCAAAGGCTGCTGAAGCTGGATTTTTTGGGCTTGAGCCTGAGATATTTTCTCCCAGGTCCCAGCAGGACGGCGCTGAGCTGGTCAAACAGTGCATACGAATGACACACTGACTTATTTGTCTTGACAAAGCTTGTTGTGGAGACATAAACTGATGATATTCGTATCTTCCTTCTCTCTTCTGGTAGTTCTGTGTGTGTGCATGTTCGCGTGCGTAGAGAAATCCACAAAATTTCACAAGGTCACACTTACTGATCACTGGACTGTATTTTTTCGAAATACATTCTTCAAAGACATTTATGGTAAGAGAGTAAAGAGTAATGGGGTGCTACACTCGCCGTAGTGAAACCTAATCATCCTGTGGACGATGCTTTGAATCTGTCCGTCCATCGGTTTAATAGTCCAAGTAGAGACGTGGAACAGTTGCTGCTGGCCTGCAGTCTGTCGGAGGAAGTAGTTGAAAGGAAGAATTCCTTTGCTTCCTGAAGGACTGAAGTTTGTGGATGATGATGATGATGATGATGATGATGATAAGATGAATACCGGTAGTTCTTTATTTTCCACTTGGAAAAAAGCTGATTCTGACAGATGCCACTGAATCCTTTAGTTATTCTCTCAAAGGGACTGATGGAAAAAAAAAAAACCCTGATTATTACGCTTCTCTATAAAAATAGGTTTATTTATTTATTCAAGTTCGTCTCTGAGTAGCTTTTTTTGCATTGTTGACTGTTTGCCAACCATCATGACTGTTCAAACCCAAACAAAAGAGAAGCAGCTACCCCGGTTACACAACATTCTGAAGAGAAAATGCAAGTTTTGTTGTTTTTTTTTAGTGTCTATTTACACAACGGTCCTTGAATTCACTGGAAATGTAACTTTTTGAAAATGCTCCAATTCCTTGAAAACAGGATACAATGGTACTTTTTGAAAATGGTACAACTGTGTCTCCATGGAAACAAAGGAAATTGCAATTTTTCTGAAATGCTGCTCTTTGAACAAGTACACCACAGTCATAATAAATAGTTCTTCTGCACATGCTCAGTAGATGGACAATAACAACAATGGCAGCCTTCAGAGCGTCATGACTCCCAGTTCACCCAACAACACCCACAGTGTATCTGCCGTTTCCTCATTTTCAAAACGTTTCCATCGAAACGCAAAAGTTTTCTGAAACAAAAACACAACAATGATGCGTTAGAAGTGCTGTGTTTGTTGATCTACTACTGCAACACATGGAATACTTCACTTGTTGAGCATGAATGAAAAGTGTGGAAGTAGAGACTTCTCAAAGAGACTTTTAATGTCGTCTGGCCTGATTCCACCATTAAGCTGTTGGAGTATAATTATCTCCTCTTTCTCAAACGGCACTTTTATATCCACATATAAAACTTGCTCGGGACCAAACTGCACTGCAAAGTGTTTTTCTGTTTGTGTGCGTTATTTCCTGAGCAAGTGTGAAAGATAATTGGTCACCTAGGAGGATTTAATGGAGCCGCTTTTGATGGAGTCGTTTAGTTGCACCGCTTTGCATTTCATCACTTCTGTCTGTCAATTATACTTGATTTACAAGGCGTCTAAGGGACAGCGAATGTGAAGCATCAATTTGTGAGTGGGTGATTGCGGCGGAGAGGGAGAGGAGATGGCAGGAGGTATCCGTCATTAACGTGGCAGGTTGTCCTTCAATTATTCCCTTGAAGTGAGTCATCTCCGACATTTGTCTTACGAGGACCCGCCGCTCCCAGATACACATCAAGAGTTTGGAGACTGACTTTTACAAGAACTTGCGTACCAACTTCAGAAGTCCCGGAGACTTTTCAAGCATTTTTTTAATGTATTTTTTTGCACAGGTGGGACTCATCGCTCACTATACGGGCCTGTCAGAAGTCTGTGTTTACACAGATGGTTTGTGTTCAACCGGGGCCCTATATGAATCCCGTAAAGCTCGCAGAATGCGAGGACTTTGGATGCCGAGTAATGAATGTGGAGAACATGACAGTGTTGTGCTCAGGGTCACATGACACGGGGTCTCATAAAAAAAAGAAAAGTTAAAGGAGACAGACATGAGCCCCCCCCTTCCATACTCACAGATAGGGAGTGTGAAGTTTCTAATAAATCTGAACTGATAATATTGTGCTAATGGATGAAGAAAGGAGGGGCAAAGATAATAGATAAAGAGTGAAGTAATTACCGTTAAAAGGTTAAAAACAAGAGGCCCCCACATGGTTTTTGTCTCGGAGTTAAGTGATGAGAGGTGAAAAGTGTGGCGCTAGCAGGGCTGCCGTGCGTCCGCGAGGACTTTTGCTCTCCTGATAAAACACAGAATGTTTTCCTCCTGGCGTGGAAGTGTTAGCTCATTCAAACAGCTGGAGCAAATCACAGTGGAGAAATATGTGGTAGCCGAGTCGCCCACATGCCACAACACATCTATTTTATGGAAGGGAGACATTCAGCGAGCAAGCTACAATACATAAATTCTCTTTAAGATAGCTTTTTTTCTGGAATCATATGGTAGTTATCCCAAAAATGTTCCCATTCATCATTTCAAAAAGAATATCATCACTTTACTTATTAGTCCCTTGGAGAATTTATCCTTTGCACAACATAGTGCTCACACCTTTTAGCTCCCCCCTGTGCTTCTTTTGTGTTTTCATTCTTTACAACAGAGGCTTAACATATAATATTTTTTATATATACAAATCCTGCCTCCTCTGTATGGATAAAAATACAAAAATATTTTGTTAAATGCGTGTTTTTGGACTGTGAAAAAAACATAGTCCCGAGAAGAACTTGCACAGGATAAACATGCAAACTCCACATAAAAAGCTTCAGACATTCCTTCATGACGTGCACACGATGAGGCCTCTCTCTCTTTCTCTCTCTCTGTATTCATAGAGTATTGTATTTATTCTTCATATCCTGTGGAAGGCAGCACTTGAACTTTGACCTTTTGTGGCAGACATCTGCTCTGCTTGGTTGTGACTGTGTTACAGAGGCAGCATCTTGGGGAATATATCCCAACCATTAAACCACTGTGGTATTCCGTGAAAAGTGCCAATCAATTTAATGCATGCTTAATAGTCTAAAAAAATGTTTTTTAAATTCTTGAATTCATCAAAATCTTCAGTGAAAAGTGGCAGACTCAATTTCCTGTTTTTTTTTTTACATTCAGTTTTGTTAAAATTATTTTTGATCAATCTACGTGCATGTTCTTGCTCTTGTTTTTTGTCATTCTAAGTATTAATGCAATACTTTTACAGTTCTGGCTGAGGATATACAGACTGAACATCCTTATATAGTGAGCCGGATCATTAAATGTCAGCGTTTCAAATTCATCTGTGAGCCATGTGAGGGGAAGCAGCTAATGATAATTTAGCGGATGTGGGGACATGCTTTTGCATAATTTATATACAGCACTTTAATTTATCTCCATGGGGTGAATGCCTTAAAATGGCTAATTTAACCAAATTGCGCTTTGTGGCTGGCGTGTTATTACTAGAAATGAAATATTCATTTGTCCTACTGCAGTGACAACAGTGGTAAGTAATAAGATTATTGACTAATGTGCTATCCGCCGGCCCCAGAATACGACATGATCGACGTCAAATCCACTGAGTGAAAGAAATGAATTGTGGCTCTGTTTTAAAAAAAATAACAGCACAGTCATGATGGAAGCACAATCCCGTTGATGCCCATAATCTATTAAATAATTTACAACTGTATTAAATAAAATAACATCAGATATGTTCAAGAAAAACCCAACTGAAGCATCCTGACATGAGAGTTTATGTTACAGAAAAATGTCACAAGAAAAAGGAGTTGCCGTCCCAGCTGAGCGTTACGCACTTCCTCAGCACTAAGGATGCGGTTGGTATCTCTATCCGTCTCCTCTCCCTCCTTATTTAACACACATATTCTTGGAAGCGAAATTGAGCCATATTAAATCTGACTCCTCCGCTGCACGGTAATGTGAGCGCCGGCGGTTAGTTTTATACGTTTCACAAGCGTGTAAATATTTAATAGAAGAGCGGGATGGAGTGCTGTGTCACTGTTCCCCGCTCTGTCAGACGTCCAGGGAGAAAATACCGGGAGAATTTCCTCCTGACAGGGGAAATTTATGGAGCAGCTCCAGGACTTACAAACAGGGTTTGTTCTTCTTCTTCGCATTCTTGGATCGTATGACAAAGACACGGATATACAAGCTGTTTATGGTTAGAGAAGATGTTAGTTGGTATAGATGTTCATACCTAACTTGATATGTATGAAACACGATGGGGGTCAGCGGAATTCCAGCTATAAGGACGTGTGTTCAGGCATCTGTTCGGTGTTTTCTAACTTCACACTGGGATTTCTGACGTTTCTTGGTCTCGTACCATTTTTCCATTCATACTCTTTGGAAACCGATTGGTCTTGCAGACATTTCAATTCCCATTTAGACGCTCGGCCGTGAAATTCCCAACAAGCTCAAGGAGAGGCCAGCAATGGCTAAAACAGATCATCTAAGTCAGCGGTGTCAAACTCATTTGACTTCAGCGGCCACATGCAGCACATTTTGATGTTGAGTGGGCCGGACGGCCAACTTATCGCATTATAGTGCATAAATAACCTGAACTCTGAAGCTCTGCCTTTGAGTGCATCAAAGTATCAATATATCATTAAGAAATTAACATTGAATGGACCAACCTTTTACAGAACGTGACAAATGTGAATTTTTATTTGTGCTTTACTACTATTTACATCTGAAACATTGGGAGTCTCTTACCCACGAGCCGTACGTCTAACCAAAACATGACAGATTGAGTTGAATAGAATTTCAGAAATTCTCTTTTACTTCTTTCTTCTTTTTTTTTTCACAAACTTAAATTATTCTCAAAGCCACAAATCTTGAGTAAAATACTTTTTTTACTCCAAAATAACATCCATTAATTACAGGAATCCAGTAATAAGTTCAGATAAAACTTTTTCTGACAGCATTTAATCACATTGCAGTTTTGATGTTATCTTGGTTCATTATTAGGATTTATGGTGCTCAGTTGTAGTTTTGGTTTCAAAGGCATGAAACTTTGATAACACTGGTGTTTTCTGAATTATATTTCAGATAATAAAGTGAGTGGACTTAAACCGACAACATACATGAGTTTAACTCTACTTTACAAATACTTTGGTTCTTAGAAATCTTCATTTAAAATGATTCCACGAGCTATGACAAAAATGTTTTTAGTATTTTAAAAGATTTGAATTTGAAACAATGTATGAATGCATCCCGTAAAGCTTAGATCTTATATCATATATTATTATACATAATAATAATGGCTGTTGAGATTCATAGGTAATAAAAAAATTTAATTCTGTGCTAATTTGAAGCATTTTAATTTAAGATAATCAGTAAGTACTTATATATAGTCTGCTCCATGTTACACTCATGGTTTTAAACCATATTTCAATTCATCTTTTACACCTCCCAGATTTCTAGTAGCGATCAAGTTGAAGTCCAAATAGATATACATGCTGAATTTGCTGCTTGTATAAGTTGTATTTTTTTTCCCTGATTCAAGCTCATTTGTCGTAAACAACTTTTAGAAAAAGCTATAAAAGTAAATGTGCCACTGAATGAAGGTTTTTTTTCATACGTAACGTTAATTAAAGTGAGCATAAACAAGCTCCCACTGTGATACTTTGTCTCATCGTTCCTCTCACATCTCAACAAATCCCTACCACACAATTAGGTTTCACTTTAATTTTAGCAATCTGGCAAAGAGGCTAATGCTCTTTGGGAGAGCCGACAGAGGCCCTATTCATTTTCGCTGTGGGTGCCGGTGGCAGGAAGAGGTGAGGGTGAGCAGATTTCTCAGAGACACATAAGCTCTCTGGTTTAACTACATACAAGGAATAATGAGCTTCTCCGCTGTTGTCTTTGCCTGACTCGGGATTTAATCCTTCCCCAACAAACCCTTATTCACCAATGCCGTGTTTTGCATTAACATACACATACAATTTAAAGGAATCCTTCAGGTCTCGGATTAGCAAACCCCCCCACCACCCCCATAGCTCCTTTATGCATCAGCGATGCCTCATGATGAGTTTCTTTTTGGCTTAAACAAGTTAGCAGTCTTTCATCCCTGAATTAAAAGTCAGTTGAGCATTCATTTGCAGCATTGTTCTTGTTCAGTGGCTCCAATCCGAAAATAAGAAAAGTCAGTAGATTACATTTTACCGGCAGTTTTACCACTTTTCAAGATAAAAATCTCTCTGGTTTTACTATATTGCTCAACAAGCGCGTGTCGGCCGACGTCAAACAAAACAACCCCTCCGTCCTCCCACGCCTGAGCGTCAGCAGGAAATGATGAGATTTCATGAATCAGCGTAGCACTTTTGGTCAAACTTCCTCTCTTCCTGTGAGCAGTTCCTGATCAGCTGGGCACGGTCGTCATCACAGGGTTGACGCATTGTGTGAGGCAGAGCCGCGCAGGTGGCTGGTGTGATTCGGAGATGAATGGAAATGTATGAGAAACAAATAAATACATCTGACAACTTCCCCCTTCATCCCTCCTTCCTTCACGGCAGCAGATGTTGCGTCTCTGTAGTGTTTTTCCTTCCCATGGTGCAATGTGGTTCCACTTTTGTTTATTTATACTCCGATTCCCATCCTTGAGAGTATGCGGAAACTGCGTGTGCACATGTGTAGGTGGAGGACTTCGCGAGAAGAGATTACCCAAGCTCCGTCATGCACACGATGGGGTTGTGTGACCCCATTGTAAACCCGGAGGCTGACCTCTGACCTTTTGAGAAGCGATGAAATGAGGAGGGGAAACCTCCCATTTCCCCCCCGCGCCGCGCCGCGCCGGGCTTGGAGGCCGTTCTCATGCGGAGGAAGCATTGTTAATGAGCTCGAGAATGGATTTTTAATGAAACCACCGCTCGGTTTGAAGAGTACGAGCGGGGCAAAAAGAGCATGCGAGAGCAGAAACAGGTGTCGGCACTCAACTCGGCGGCCGGTGACTTTATATTTTATGTGAAAGACTGCGGTTGAGGTCAAGGTATCTCACATAACCGCCAGACCTTGTTTCCATCATACTCCAGATGCCGTCATGGTAAAATGCTCTCCTTGTCAGGATTTTAGGGATATTAGAAATGCAAATTCTACTTTTTTCACATAGTTACACAGACGTACTTTCCCTCTTGGTCTACTGTGATTGATAGCTCTTTGTGCTGAGACACAAAGGTTTACACACTCACCTTGGTGAATGTCCTCACATATGTTTGCCTTTTCGTTCCTTTCCCATGTCTACATGTTGAGATAAACCCTAGTAATTGCGGCGTACCCCTTCATAATTCACTTGAACTTCTCATCCTCCCTTTCGCAATAAATACAGTGAGTAAAGCTCGTGTTGAAATTTTAGTTTCCCGTCATTTTCTGTATTTTTTGGATGAGTTGAAACTCTTTTGAAACACACACAAGATCTTTAAAATTCAAGCAAAGTTATATATATTTTGAATAAGAATTTTAAATCCCCATTTTAACCTCACTTTTGTCATTATCTTCAAATTCACGGTCAGTGAAGTTAGATTTTTCAAATGGCCTCATTTTACATGCGCAAGCCTTTTAAAACAAGGATACATTGATCCATTTTGATTTCAAAACATTCAACGATTTAGTCTTCTGCCTTTTCCAACTTTTTCCAGCTTTCAATATCGGGCAGTTCTTCAATGCTACTGCTTTTTTTTGATGGTACTGAAAAGTTCATGTTACAAATGTATGAGACATTGAACAGTATTTCCTGTGATCGATGGTCGTATTGCAGAATCTCTCTGCTTCTGGTTATTTTAAACTTTTTAAGAAGTCAAAAACAGTCTGGTTCTGCTTATGAGAAATACCAAATCATGTCAGGAGAGAAAAGGGTTAAAAACTATATTTGTGTAGACTTTCTTTTAATAATGGCCACAAGATTACTCCTTGTGTATGGTGTCCTTGTGTTTGTTGGTTGTTTGGACAACAACAAAATCTAGGTAAGTAGGTGTGGATTAATAATCAGTTGCAAAAAATATTGTTTTCCCAAATAAACCTTGTTTTATTAAACCTTTTTGTTCGAGATATCCCATGCTTAAAGCACACAGCAATCCATTTGTTCCAGAAGTATTTTTAAGATTGAACTTATTGATCCTGTTGGTCAAATTACTCCTCTGCATTTAACCCGGCATATTTATTTAAAAAAAAAATTGATTTCTTTTAACTAAATAAAGGGAACAGTTTTGTCCAAAGGACCTGCAAACTTCTACACTCAAACTTACTTCTTCAGTCTCTTTGTCTGTTAAGAGTGAATACATTCTAAACATGTTTTGTGGATTATTTAGTCAGGTCTGAGAGAATGGGTAATAATGCTAAAGTGTTAGTCGGAGCCACAATTATTTAAAAACGTAGGATGTACAGAATATCATCATCGTGTCTCAGCGTCATGCTGAGTCAACACACACTTGGTACACCTAAAGAAATACGCCTTCCCTCAGTGAGTGACTAATCTCAATCAATTAATTCTAGCACAGTTATCAGACATTTCAAAATCTGACCTTTTGCAAAATTACACAATTTTCTTTTATGCTCACAAAACGGTTAATCTCCATTTTCCACTGACTTTAAAGCATAATACAGGCCTCCCAGCTCTTTAAATGTGCATACTTGTACAAATTAATATTACATGTGTCCTGTTTATGTGACAGCATTGTGCTTTGGTTTGCATTTCCCCAAATACAAAGGAACTGCTGCTCTGTCGTTACTCCCTCTACCGGCTTCTGCTGTTCCACCGAACGCCCTCCCATCTTTCCTGAAACCTTTCCCTTCCTTGTTTCCTGGACGTTTTGTTTGCTGACTAAGGTGCTGCCGCATGACCTCTGTTATCATGCGGAGGGAGGTTGTGTTTGAGCACAGGAAGAGAAGAGGAAGAGGAACTCCTGCAGCATCGCGGAAATGATGGCTGTTCATACCTTGAACTTGATATGTCATTTGTGGCGACAGTTATTCTCCATTATTCTCGGCGGCGGCGGCGGCGGCCTCAGGAACTCGGGGTCAGCTAGGATATGGGCAGGGTGGTATCTAGGTGTGTGCTGAAGAGGTTAAAGGTCGGCGTGTGCGACGCACAGGGCGGGCTGTTTCCGATGTTCTCTTTCAAACCGACTTCTGGGTCACGTTAGCAATAATCGTTTCTCTCTAACGCACACGCAGGACATTAACAGGCCTCCCACACCGCCAGATGAAGATACAGCATCATATCGGTAACAGCACATTGACACTAGTCCCTCACACACACACACACACACACACACACCTGTCTGACGCCTATCGCCTATTTGCTGTGTCCTCATAAGCAGGGTGTCTCGTGTCGTCTTCTATTTTTACCACCGGGCGCTGAAAGCCTCTGGAAGCTCCTTGTCAATGAGCATCTCATTCCGCCGCCAACGGCGTGTCACCATTTATTAAGTCGTCATTACTCAGGGCCGTCTCCAGCTGCCGGGCTGCCAGGGGGACGTCGCAAATAGATGGCAGACGATAGGTTGGGCTGTTGCTGCACTCCCTAAAGGGCGACGCGCGAAGGCGTGTTCGGGCACGTCTCACTTCTCGGGTGGGGATCGACGCAGGTAGCCGAGCCGCCGTGAGTTCGGCCAGTGCAGACAAATGGAGGGAAGGCGGCGGCTCAGCGCGGAGGAGAGAGCGACAGAGGTTGATGGAGATGGGCCGAGTGGGCGAGGATACTTTAGTGGGTCTGTCCACACGTCTGTTTGTTTTGGGTAAACAGTTAAAAAGGCTGTTTAGACTGAAAGGGGCGATGAGATATGGCGCTGGACGCCATGGCTGCGCAAGCGAGCGCACAATGAAGCAAATGGAAACATGTCGACACACATTTACATTTCCAAGCCAGTTTAAACAAAAGAAGGAGAAAAAACTTTGTAAACACACCAGCGATAAATCACTTTAGTTTCAAATGCACTGATCAGCTCCAGGCCGCGATGCGGTGTCGTGGTCAGCGCAAAGTGAGACTAGCCCTGAGTTTGAATCCAAGCTTTCTCTGTGTACGCGTGGGATTTTTCACCGGTTTTTACAGGTTCCTCCCACAGCCCATAAACATTTCTTCAAGGTTATTTGATGAATCTAAATCGCGAAATTGTGTGATGATCTTCCTCTAGATGTTTGTCCTGTGATGGATTCAACACCGTGTCCCTTGAGTTCACTCAGAGTCAGCTGGGATCGGCTCCAGTCATTTTGCAGCCTAAATTAGATAAAGCGGTATCAAAAGCAGATGGATGATTGGGTCTACTTGTGTTTGGGATATTCCCAATGTTATAACTAGATGAAAAGAAAAATAAGACGATGGTTACAAATGTTCTAGATAAGTCTAAACAGCCAGATAATCTAAGATACTTTGGAGGTCGGGCAAAAAAAAAAAAATACCACAAAAATAAATAATTTATAGATAATTATCCTTCATCAGGAAGAAATATTGAGTGACAGCAGTAAAACAGCTGTCACAGGAAATTGGTTCATAAACCATTATTAACATTGGTGATTTATTTCAGATTTTTCTTTCATAAATCGTATGGCTGTCACATCGTCTCTGCTTAGCTGATAACTTAAAAGAAAGTACCAAGAATATGTTGGAATTTCACTGTGTAAATCATGAATAGAAGCACAATAATATAATACTGCCCAAGAAAAAGCAAGAGAAGATGTTGACAGTTTTCCAGAACCATCTAGCCTTCCATCCAAAAGCAAGGATAGTTCGGTCTCAGTTTCGTAAAACAAACAAGAACCCAAAATGTGGCCTGTTACTTCTCGCAGTACGGATCGAGTCGTTACAAAGGAGTGGAACGTTAGAAGCGGGAGGAAACGGTTCAATTAGGGTTCCACTCAGAAAGCACCACCATACGTCCAGTCCTCACTTTTGTTTTCCTTCAGTGACTCGAGGTGTGTGAGTTGACACATCAGCACTTCTGTTTATCAAAGCTTTTATCACCTTGCCACTGCTCTGTCACCCCTCAGAGGAAGCTGGGGGTGCCTCGTCTCACACACCATCACACACACACACACGCACACACCAGCACCTGCATGGGCCTGCGGGGGTTAAGAGAAGGTGGGGAGGGGCGGTCCTGTTGACCCGCCTCGCCGATGTGAACGACTTTACCAGAGACAGGATCCGTCTCAGACTATACAGGTTAACTACCAGCATGTGTTCTCTTTAACCGTAAGGTTTCATCTGGATAAGTCCAAAACACACGCTCAAGGCTCTGCTCTGTGTGGGAAAATTGCGACTTTATAATTTACGTCTCCGATTTTTTTTTTTCTCTCTCTCTCTCTCTGGAAGTCTGACATTAGAGACCATTCTTTTAAAGTAATCTCTCTTTCTAATCTACTTTGTTGAAAGTGGGGATTTGGCTATACATGACATCGCTATTATAGACATTAGACACTCGTGTTCCATTTTTCCTCTTCTTGATTTATTTCTCTGAACTTTTCCCAGGGCCGTGGCTGCTTTCGCTCATGTGTAGCTCAATTCTCACTGACCTCCCAAACCCCCTTAATCCCAAGCTTCACTTCAAAAGTCTTGGAGAAGTCCAGTGTGTGACTTGCAGCGCTTTTAAATTTTGAATAGAGACATTGCAGGTGAAGTGTGTTTGACATTATCACCCGCAATGATCTCAAACCCCACTTAAAGTATATTGTAAGAAACCAATTAAATTTTTTTTTTCCATCTTCAGTAATTTAATGAGTCAATGATACTTTTGCCTGAGTGAAAACGTAAACGCATATTTCACAATCATTGTATCTCCTTATATTTTTTATTTCACTTCTTTCCTTTTTGTTTGCTTTGTACTGCCATGAAAATACAAATATAAACATATTTTGTCTTATCTTTGTGTCATCCACCATTCAGGTAAAAGATAATGTCAGGTGTATTTTAAAGGAGGATTTCCTTTTTATAGGAAGCATATAATCAGAAAACTAGCAAAACTCCAAAGGAGATCTTCAAGATACTAAAAATAGAGCATATCTAAGAAAAGTATATCAAGGTTGTCATGGAAACATTAGATACAGAATTTAATTAAAAATTTCTTACAACATATTTTCTTACCAAATCTTGCCCATATCAAATAAGATATTTTATGTTATATGTGCGATCAAGACCTATGTTGAGCCATTAAATGGAATTTAAATGAAGCTGCTGCTTTGTAGATAGTAGTGGGATTTACTCATATACAGTTAAAAGTTCCCACTAAATATTCTGAATAGTTTTCTAATTCTTGATAAAAGATTTTGCGTATTCTAAGATTGACT